>VDFB02271358.1:860208979-860273233 GCA_007258455.2 Sequoia sempervirens
ATAGTTGTGTTTAAATGATGGGAGAGTGAAAAATCTCAATGGTGGTTTGAATATTCTATTAATTTGTCATCCATATAATCATTAGGATGCAATTTTGAGACAACTTTCCTAACCTAAACTATTTGAACTCTCTTCCTCTTCAAGTCTTTCAAAATATTCTAGTTCAACCTTCTTAGTGTTTGGGGTAGTTAAACAACATATTTATTCCCATCCTCTTTTGGATATTGTATTATAGAAGAAGGCTTAATCTCTCTAAAAACAACACTTCTACTATACAAAAAATTATTTCCCATAGGGTCCCAAAGCTTCTATCCTTTCACACTAGCACCATATCTAATGAAGATGTAAATTTCACTACCTCATTCTCCATCTTTGATTTCTTCTCCCTAGGAATTTGTAAATATGCTTCAAAGCTAAAAAATTGATGTTGTGATGAGAGAATTTTTTCCTCCCAAACCTCCATATGTGTATTGTTAATAAGAGTTATTTTAGGAGGTATATTAACTAGGAAATAAATTCTTACAACTAATTCCATCTTACAATTATGTTCCAAGCTATTTCCATTGAGTATAATTCTATCCTTTCTTTAACTCTAGTTTTCTATGTGACGTGGAGTTATCTTTTATCTTGAGATTTCATACTCCTCACAAAATCTATTAACATCTACTAAATAAAACTCACTATCCTTGTGGGTTATCAAAATCTTAATTCTTCTACTAGCGCAATTTTCAAGTTTAAAGGGTTGGAACTCCAATTTGGATAACAAATTCACACTTTCAACATAAGATAAGATACCTAAAATTCATCCTCATCAATTTATATGCATTTTATGATAAAATTTAATAAGATTACCACTAAATTTCCAAGCTATTTCTTATATTCTATTAATATTATCTTTTATATTTAAAATAAATTAAGGTTTTTTATTTTTTATTTTGTTTTAATAGTGCCTTCATGTTTCTTAAATATGTATCCATTAGTTTATCTTCATTATTTTGTATGTGTTTGTGTAAATTTTAAAAAAATATATAGAATTGTTTTACAATTGATTTTATACACATTGAAAAAGTTAACATTTTTTATTATTTTTTGAAGTTATGTGACACACACACTCAAGGATACTATCTTCAAGATTCATCCACTTCAATAAATCACTAAAAAAATCAATTAAAAATATTTATATATTACTAAAAATTACTCTTAGCTATAATTTCATTAATCGATTTTGAAAAATATTTAACATAGAAAAAATAAAGGGCACACACCAAGTGTTGTGTTATATTTTAGTTGTAAGAATAGGAACTCCTTTGTGTCTACTCAATATTCCACCCTCTTAATCATAACTATTTTTAAAAATCCTTAGTAACTTAAAAACTAAATCTAGAGTAAAGTTTGTGTTCTTATGATATCTTCAATTTTTTAGTGCAAGCTGATTGAATTACTCATTGAACTCCCAATTTAGTTGATTTTAGGGAAAAATTGGAAAATTTGTAGCCACTTATCCCCCATTTCCATGCACTTACCAAAATATATAGAACATTATTAATTCTCTTGACATGTCCTCCTAGGAATCAAATAAAACATCTTTTATGACCAATAAGATTTAGGTGAGTAATCTCCAAGGTACACCTTCCTACAATCATGGTCTTCACACTGAGATAACCACTCTCAATCAAAGGTCATATATAAGAAATCACTTGATTCAATCAACCACACACCTTTTGATTCATGAGTTGACAAGGCTACTACAAATGTTGCATCTACATCATCTTGAGAAGATCTCCCGGATTTATTATTAGAATTGTGTCTCTTCTTCTTATTCTCCTCTTTTAATCTCTATAGTAATGAATATCCTTATCCTAGTTCTTGCATTTATCCTTTGACTTACTAGGATATATAGACCTTCCTTAAGATTCAAATCTTAATTTTTTTCTCTTCTTGTCCTTCTTTCCTTTCCCCTTTTATCTTCCAAAAACTAGTTCGATATCAATTATTTTGCAAGATTTTCTCTATATCTACTATTAAAAATAATGTCACTAGGAAAAATTGCATACCATTGAAAGGCACAATCTATTGAGAAGGAGGTGAATCAGTAGATCAAATCAATTTAAAAAATTTCACATATATCAAATACAACACATGAATCAAAGAAAATACTGATAATCAAGCAACTACATAAGAAAACACATATGTACATGAGAACACCAAATATAGATGGAAACCCAAGATAGAAAAAACCATGGTGAGAATAATTACATTTAGATCTACTATCCAAATCTAGCCTTAAAAAGTAGGAATATAATAAGGGAATTTATAATATGAATTAAGCACCAACCTACCAAAGAAACCAATCCCCTAATGCAATTGTAGGCACCAACCTATAGGAGACACAAATCAGGCCAATACAATGATATGAGCACCAACTCAATAAGTAGAACACCAGTCCTACCAGATTACAAAGATAAGGCTTGTGAATCTTCAGTTCTGACACAACTTAAACAAATTCTAAACTTGATTCAAACACTCTACAATACTCCTCAAGCTCTTCTAATGATGGTGCACACTGATTGAGATGCTTCACATTGATTAACACTTGTTCACATAGATTTTCATCCATGTCTATTCAATCAATGCCTTCTCTTACATGAAACATGTGAACCTAAATTCAAATTACATGAAACATGTAATAGGTAGGTCCTAAATAAAATTTGTTACTGCCAAAAAAAATGATGTGTGCTTCCACAAGAACCTTAACTTGGACCTATTTTAGCTCCACACATTAACTTTGTATGTCACACGCTACTAGCCATTTTTGCACAATTTCGAGATATTCATAGGTTAACAGATAGACACAACATGCCTTGTGCCACTTCAAACATTCCACCTAAACATCCATTCTAGAAACATTGTTCAATATGATATAACATGTGTAGACATATTCTCCATTCAAACTGTAAAGCCTGACTTTCCTTCAAGAAGAAATATTGATCATAAATGTATTACCAAAGAAATATTTTTACCTTGAGACACTAAATTTCCAATTTCTAGATCAGCCTTCTGGGTTACTTTTGTCACCATGACTTGATGTGGTATGATACTACAGACAATCCTCAACTTCTTTTATCAATATAGCTAGAAATATATACTTCTGCAACAACTCAAAATGATATGACAATACATTACATTTAATACTCACTAATATTTTGATCGTCTTACTTTGACATCATGAATAACTTTAACAATAATGAACTCCTTTGACATTAAGGACAACTTACGTTCAACACTCATGTCATACTTTTAGCCAATAAAGTATTTTCAAGTAAAACCTTTTCACCTAAAAAGATTTCAGCCAATTTTTTTGGTTGAAACCACATAACATCTATTAAACTACTTGTACTTAACAATTTCTATCAAAACATTTGGGTAAGTACACAAAGTTGTGACACAAAAGGGAGTCTTAATCTATTCCACTTTTTTTCTAAAATCAGCAAAGTCTAATGTTCAATGAGAAATTGAAGATAGTCACATTGATGCAACAAGAACAAGAGTTGTAGTTCTCTGAATCTACTTTCTAAACTACTGTTCTTTTTTAAATGGTGAAGATTAAGGGTTTGAAAAATGGGGAGTACACAAAGTGGTCCTATTTTTATGAAAAAATATAACATAAAATTTGTTGTGCTCCCCCTAAAATGTTAACCTTCTTTTATAATTTCAAAAATTACTTCAGTGAGAAATTAGCTAACACCATGTAGTTTATGTCAACTTTTCAGCTAATTTTTTAATGAATATATGATTTCTTACTAATTTTCAAAGTGGACACATCCTAAATAGAAGAAATTTGAGTGTGCTCCCCCCTAAATTTTTTTAAAACTAATCAAAAATAAATTGTTTTCAATATGTGTAGAATGAAGTCTAGTTTCTAAAAATGCAATTTGTTTAAAAATTCAATGAACAAGTACAAAAAATATACCCAAACTGGAACATGTTGGATTTTGAAAAAATGAAAACACTAACAAAAGAAGTTAAAGATGAAAACCTTAACATAATCAAAACAAGAAAAAATTTATACATGGTTAGATAGCTAAGAGAGAACTTGACATCATCATGGTATTTTTATATATTTGCATTACAACATATGCATACTTGATGGAGAGCATGGCCAAAAATATGTGAAATTTTGTTCCTTTTTCAAGAAAAAGCATCTTTAGCATGAAATGGTCATCCAACCCTACCCAAGGAAAATTCAACCCAAAGGGTTAGTATTTTCCAATGCAAGCCATTTGGTGAGTGCCAAATTTGGGACTATCCAAATGAATTTTTTCATTTGAAAAGCACCAAATTTGATACTATCCAAATAAAAATTAATTTGGCACTCACCAAATGTGAAAGGTGAATTTTTAGAATGTATTTTCTTTCCCTTTCTTTTTTTTATGTCTGTTTTTGTCTTTCTCTATTAATGAGATTGTATACTTGAAATAAACATTTAAGTTGACATTTACATATGGGCATTTACTTTCTTATACTTTAAGTTATATTTCATGCATATAATTTCAAGATGTTTGAGAGTGGTTTTTAGATCTCTTGGAGTTATAATGAAAATTCTAGTTTTTGGAAGATCTCAGTAATCAACATCTCTCTCTCTCTACTTCTCTCTACCTCCCCCTCCCTCTCTCTCTCTCACCTCTCTCTATCCATCCATACCTCTCCCTCCATCTCTCCTTCCAAGTCTCCACTTCTCTATATCTTTCCTCTCTCTCTCTCAACTCTCTTTATATCCCTACCTCTCCCTCCCTCTCTCCTTCCCTCCCTACTCTTTATCTCCCCTCCCCCTCTCTCTACCTATCTCTCCCTCTCGCTCTCATTTTCTCCTCTATTTACTTCTCTCTATCTCACCACACTCTCTCTCTAGTTCTATCTATCTCACCTATACCTCTTTACCTCTCCCTCCCCTCTCTCTAATGTGCACCAAGATGCGATAAAAAAAGGGGAGGAAGGTGAGGAGATTGAGAGAGAAAGGAGGGGGAGAGATAGAGAGAAGTGGATAGGGAAGGAGAGAGAGGGAGGGATGGAGATGTAGGGAGGAGGTGAGAAGTGAGATAGACAAAAGTATAGAGGGAGGGAAAGAAGGAGAGAGGGAGAAGTAGGGAGAGAGAGAGAGAGAGAGGTGATAGAGAGAGAAGTGGAGAGGGAAGAAGGAAGGTGGAGAGATTGAGAGGGGGATGGAGGGAGGGAAGAAGGGAGAAAGAGGTAAAGAGGGATAGGTTAGATAGAGAGAAGTAGAGAGGGAAAGAGGAAGGGGGAGAGAGAGAGAGAGGGGAGGAGAGGAGGGATAGGTAGGGAGAGAGAGAGAGAGAGAGAGAGAGAGAGAGAGAGAGAGAGAGAGAGAGAGAGAGAGGGGGGAGAGTGAGTGAGAGAGAGGGATGGATAAGTAGAGAGGTAGTTCTTGAGCTCAAGGGAGAGAAAGTCAAATAAAGGGAATGACATAGTGAGAGAGGTCTAGAGCATAAGAGGTAAACAATGAGTGAGATAGAGAGATAGAGAAAGATGATACAACTTATTGATTACTAAAATTTAACCTCCTAATTATTGAAATTTGACATGTTGATTACTAAAATTTGACTGCCTGACAAATTATAAGATCTTAAAACTATATACATGAAATATAACTTAAAATATAAGAAAGTAAATATCCATATGTAAATGTTTATTTCATGCATATAGTTTCACTAATAAAGAAAGACAAAGACAAAGATCAAAAAAAGAACTTGAGAAAGAATATGCATTCTAAAAAGTCATCATTCACATTAGGTGAGCACCATATTTGGCACTCGCCAAACAGGCTTGGTATGATCAAGCCATAGGCTTAGTCATTTGAGCACCAAATTTAGCACTCGCCAAATGTTTAATTCGGGTAAAAAAATAAAAGTGGCATCTTAATTGTGTCACAACTTTGTGCTCTTACCCATTTACACTCAAAATATTTTTGGCAAAAAAATTCAACCAAAGAGTTTTTAAACAAAATAGAAAAAGGGGAGGGCATCATTAAATTATTTCTCCTAAATCTAAGTTGCCTAAAACTACTTTTCCCTCTAGCTAACTTTCTAGCACAAACTAGTTCTCTAGCTCCAACATTCTTTCTCTCAACCCCACAAATAGAAGTAGGTCTTCAACCTACTTGAATTATCATATTTTTTATTTTAATTAAAATTTTAAAATATTTTATTAAAAATAAAATATATTTTAAAATATTTTCTCTATATATGCATATATATGAAATAAAAACTTAAACTATAAATTTAAGATGAAGTCACAAATTTGAAACAAAAAAAATATATACAAATTTGAAATGATAGCCCACTAACTTTATTTCAACAATATAAACACTAAATTTGAAGAAAAAATGTTAACTTTATTTCACACTAAATCAAATATCAATTATTAAAATTATTCATCGATATATCAAATTTGATATTCATGTATTAAATTCAATATCAATATCAAAAATTTGATATTTTAATGTAAATCAAGGGGAGGATTTCACAATGGAGGTTGTGAGATCTAATGAAGACATAAAAAATTGGTCTGCCAATTGGGTAGAATGATATTGATAAATACAATGAAAGTATCAACTTCTAAGGGATATTATTATGATAGTATAACTATGTGAATTTTTGTAATGTCTACACTACATTGTACATCTTTTGTTTTTGATGATCTTGCATATTCTAGTTACAATTCTTCTTTTATGGCAATCATATACTACTAATATTTTCTATGGTATTCCTTTGTTGACCCTGTGTGGTCTTTCACACTGTATTCTACTATGGTTAGATACTAAGGATGTAATCACTTTGATATTACAAACCTATATGCAATACCAAAAAAAATGATATCATTTTATTTATTTAATAATTTATTTTATTTTTATTTTTGAATTAATGTATGTATTAAAATATTATTGATAAAGGGCATAGCGGTATCTCAAAATTATTAGACAAGATGGTTTGATATTTCATAATACTTTGGGGTGGGATATATTGCAACCTCATTATTACTCAAGGATGTTTCAAGTGTGAGCTTCATTAATAGGAATGAGTTGCTTTACCAAATTTTTATTTAGGAAGGTGATAGGTGGTATGCAATTAAATCCACTTGGTTTCATTTCTAACCATAAAACTTATGTTTCTAATATCCCTCTACATACACTAGTATAATTAAAATACATCCCTCTTTTCACCAAGGATCTAATAGACTCCTTCAAGTGAAATACATCTCACAATTATTGATTTTGGATTTAGAGATGTTGAATCTCTTTTGGAATCAATTATCTTTCAATATGTTCATATAAAGTGTTACTTTAACTCAAGTGACTTTGATGTAGGAGCATCTAGGGGTACTAGCAATCTTACATCACCAGAAATATTGCTATTTTATTTTTTGTTTATTTACAACAAAGGCTTAGGGGTTAGGAGAATAAATATTTTAATTTACAACTTTGTAAATTCCCTTGTGGCAAAATTGTAAATGTAAATTTGGTGGAATTATGTTTTGGTAAATGTTTCTAAGGTGTAAATGGGGAAATATTCTTTTTGGGCATCTCATTTCTTGGTGGGACCACCTGGGGTTCATGTGCTTGCATGTTCAATTGCATACCCTACACATATTTGTATGTTTGTGTCAAAAGCTATGCATGTTGTTGGATGACCATATTTGGAGCTGCCTGAGCCGTTGAGAATCATTGAAGGTGTCATAATTGGCAAAGATCATTGTTCAAAAGTTACGCGCCCATATGTGGGTCATATTTGCAATGAATAATTTTATATTTTATATTTTATTCTTCTCAAAGTGGGTTGTGGTAATTGAAGGTTGGTTTTGGAAACCATTTATGGTTTTCTACTCACACACTCTTTATATATTGATGCTTGTAATTCATTTGGAGAATGGGGCTTTTTGGAGAGTTGGTGGTTGCATACCCAAATGCTACTAGAATGAGGCCATAATGTTTCATCTAAGACATTATGTTGCAATTTTTTGTATGTATGAACCCCATATTGTAAGGAAGCCCATGAGCTTCATGTTTATGTAATCCATTTTCAAATTTTGAATACACTATATGTTATAGATTTCTCTTTCATAAGTTGTGTTACATTGTAATTTGTTGCCTTCTTGCATAGTCTATTGTTGAAGTTTGATTTCAAATTTGAAAGGGAGAGTATTCCTTACTTCATCAAACTCAAGGAGTGTTCATTCAAACAATATCTTGATTTCACACAAATTTGTTAAGATTTGTGAAACTTGATCAACATAATGATGTTGGAAACCTTTTTCATACTAATTATTTAAATTTACTTTTGAGACAATGAGTATAATGGTGTAATCATGCTAATATACTAAATTGGTGTGAAGACCAAACCAAAAATGGTATTGGGATAGTGATTTAATACCAATTCCTTCAATTAATGTGAAGACCAATCAAAGAAGGACATGGAGATAGTGCTCTAGTACCAATCATCACCATTGAGTCTAAGAGTTACATGAAGGATAATGTCTAAAGTGAAAAAGGATGGATCTAACATGGTGAAAAAGAAAAAGATATATTTAGTAGAAACGTCATCACACCTTCAATAGATTAAAGAGAGAAAATCAAGATTTTCTATTTATCTTAAAAAAGGTATACATAATAATAAAAACCTGAACAAACACAATTCATGTAGTTAAATTTGAATATTTTAAATAGAAAATTGTGAATTTTTGTGTTTTTAAAAAGATATATTTTTGTTCGCACTTCATGATCTATCATGATGGAGAGGAAATTATGAAAATATTTTCAAATATATAATTTAAAACATATACATTTTACTAATCTAAATTCGACTAGTGTCATTGCTTTTTAATTTGGACTATATAATCATCTTGTTTTTCTTTCAACCAGAGTACTGTACTAATGCCTTGAGTTATTCATGTTTAAATGTGATTGGTTTTTTTTTTCAATTCATTTTCATTCTCATGGGTTTTATGGTGGGATTGATGCGGTACTTTTTGCGCCCAGTTCAAATGATAATGATGGTTAATAGGGGCAAACTCATATAAATAGACAAAATCATCTATGCTTTTCAGAAGGAAAGGCCCTTCACCATTGGAGATGACATTTTGTAGAAACTTACGAGTACAGATGATTGTAAAAACAACAATAAATGCACTACAATTGTCTGAAGCTAAACATGTGCAAGGACTGTCATCTTCAAAATCAATCTTAATTTTTTTGGAAAACTGTTCATTGCAAATGGGTAATGTGTTTCTCTTGAACAAGTAAAGATATGAATTGCACTGGTAAAGCAACTATCTGTTGTAAACAGGTAGGCAGTGAAGGTACACATTGCAAATTTTATTATCAATGTGGGATGAAAATGTTTCTCATGGAAATGATGGATTACCTATTTACAGGCATAGCATAGTCAATGATGTATGCACTGTATCCCACATATGGAATTTCTGATCCCCCTCCTACTGCCAATGTTATGGATGTCCATTCTTTGATTGACCCAGAATCAGCAATAAATCTGAGTGTAACATTTTTGTACGATTTGAGTTTTATGTAACTGTGGATAAATGTAACTGTGGATAAACAGATGTGGAGGAGGACAGGGGTTTTTAATGTCTTATCTGTCAATGAGTAATATCTGAAAGAGCTATGTTTTTGTTCTGAAATTAATTGTATCAATATTTTGATTGGACAGAAGAGGATCTAGTAGTTGAGCGTCTTAACTTCATGTCTCTCGAAATTCTACTTGGCAATTTCAAATCATTCTCAAATTTTACAGCAGCTTATTTAACATGTTCCTTGCTTATAACTAAGGATGAAGGGCTACATCATCAAATATGATGTCACATCAACATGCCTTCTATTGAGGTGTCCAGAAAAGCCCCCAAAAGAGTAGATTGTTAGTTGTGCACTAAGTCATGTTTTATCGGTGCACCGATGTGGCATCACATGATTTGTTACTTTTAAATGTAAAGAATACATTTTATTCAACTCATGATAAACACTAAAAACTTTAGGGTTGCAACTATTAGTGCTATATCATTATAAATATTGGATATCAAATAAACAAATGCTATCATGACTATTGTAACATGCTAAACTACTAGATCTTTTCTCCTATTTTATGATGACAATAGCTAACAAAAATTCTAGATTAGACTATGCAAACATATTTTCCATCCAAGTTTCAGATCACACTTTATGATCTGTCATCAAGATGAAAAAACTTCTTGTCTTTTCATACTATCTCAACCTAATAATAAATCATAGAATGATCTAAAACATCGATGAAGAGAATAAAATTATGTAATATAATCCAAAATATTTACAAATTTCTATAATTTATTTTTTCCATTATATTAAATTATGTAAACTTTGCAAATCAATCACTTATTGACATGTAACATGATATTTCAAACTCCTGAAAAGTCTATATCACTCTCCTCTTATGGAGCAAAACTCTTTCGAACTTCATTTGTTTTACATGGTAATTACACATTATATTGTGGGTTTCATCCAAGGTTGAAACTAAGTAATTAATGTGTATTATGGGAATCAGTTTTAGTTTTGTTGTTAATTTAGTCTAATTTGACAACCACAGCTTTAACATGTCTGGTTACCTGAATCAAAGCAATCTCCAAGGAAGAACTTGCACATGAAATAAAAAAATGCTCTCCTTTGGTGCTCTATCTTTTGTGGGTGCTCTCTTTGAGTTTCATGGTTGTGGCTGTGAATGTGCTTTATGTATCACAGACTCTACAAATCAAGCTAATTCAACCCCTTAATTGGTTCTTGTCCTACAAGAAAAACATTTTACTTATATAATCTCTTTGAAACTACCTATCAACCTGTTGAATATGATAATCCATCAAATTTGGCTTGAACCATTGACAAAATCAGCATAGCTACTGTCACTTGTTATGATATTTTGTTTTGTTTTAATTGAGAACATGCATTATATTAATAAAAGAAAAAGAATTTACAAGAGTGCAAATGTATCTGAAAGAGGCACATCCCAACCTAAATGACTAAAAGAGATAGTCAAACAAAAAACACCAAAGAAAATATCAGCTAAGACAGCTACAAGAAAGGCTAGTAAGGGCAACATACAATTGACATGAGAATCATTTTTCTCCAAGAGTGAGGAGTACATGTTCTTCTATAATGATATTGAACATTGAGAGTGTTAGAAATTGGAAGATTTTCATTTATGATAACATTGAAACATCAACATACCTTACTCACATTACTTGTATAGATTGAAATGGTTGCTCCGGTAATAAAGGTTCGAGTTATGTTAATCTAGTATTGAAAGTTTGTTGATCAGGTATTTTGGTCCAAATTATCTTATCTTGTAAGATTCATTCAAAAGCTAATAATATGTTCTACCTTGACATCATTTGCACCTACAAACAATATTTTGATTGGCTTGGTTATACGGTTGGAAAGATACAATTAGCAGTAGGTTAGTACACAGTATTTTGTTTACATACTAGTTTAATGTGTTAGTTTTTTGGTCTATATTCTACCACAAAGAAAGATATCACTACAGGATTTTGTATATAGATTAGTGACTGTGAGATTCATCTTACCTCAAATTTTTATGATGATATGTGAACGCATTCAGAAGATATGAGTAATAGTGTTTTGTTTTGAGGTTTACAGTAAGTTTCTATATAGTGCATTGATATGGGAGATTCCACATTTTCTCATGATTAATTGTTTTGTCTTGTGGAGTGGAAGATAAGTTACTTGATGTCATCTAAAGCATAATTCAATGTTCTAACATGTTTTAGAGTTACACATTTGGAAAATTGCATATGCGTTTGAAGCTTTGGTGTTGTAAGTCTAACACTATGAATGACCTAATTATGAATTTGTGTTAAGTGGATTAAATATGTGTTGTGGATGTTAAAGGGATCTATCATAGGTCAGTGTTGACCAATACCACACATTACATGCTTGTGTTGGATGTGAAGATGAATATGTTTTGAGGATAAAGCCGACAAAGTTACTTTTGATTTGAAATAGGGCTACCCTAATTAGGCTGACCTAATTAGTGTATGTGAATGTATATGGTATATATGTCAGACATTTTTAAAGAAAAGGGCGATAGAACAATGGTGTTGAGAAATCGAGAGAAATGATGAAGTGAAAGTTTGTGAATGTACAAAATTGTATATATGAGCAGATAGAATTGTTGAGTACACTATATAGAGAAGTGTTTTGTATATAGTGCTTCATTGGAACTCAACTCCAACACAAGGAAGGTGCATTATATCCCAGCTCTCATCTTGGTAGTGTTGCCATACTCTTTTTTGTAAATTACTTCAAGTTGTGAGCATTCAAGAATAGTGTGTCCTGGCAGTGAGTCATTGTAATATTCTATATCCAAATATATTATATTGTGAGTTAACACTCACCGTGGTTTTTCCCATTTTGGGTTTTCCATGTAAAAATATTGGTGTTCATGTGCCATGCGGTGTTATGTTCTCTTCAATGTCTTCATTCTTAACTACAACTAGATATGCTTTAATAATTGGATGGTTTATAGCTGAATGGTTTAATGGAATACTAATTCACCCCACCTCTTAGTATTTTGGGTGTTCAACGGAGAGTAGAGCTCCATTATAATTATTAGCAATCACTTCCAGTTGAGACTGAACTTTAGATAGTTGGGTTTGAAGCTCTAAGATGTTACTGTGTTTCTCCTTCACTGCTTTAGCAAGAGTTGACTGATGTAAAATAATATTAGAGAATAAGTCATGCATGATCACTTCTATAGGGAGAAAATAATTAGAAAAAATAGCTTTACATCTGAGAAACCAAATATATTGAAGAATACATTGACAAAAAGATTTTGAAACAATATTTTGAGAACAATGCAACCCTAAAAGAGTTGATTTCCATCTTAATTTTCTGTTGAACACGTCAAGAATAAGACTCAAAATTACTTTCCAAATTGATTGAGAATGTTTGCATGACCAAAAGGCATGTTTAACGGTTTCTAGCTTGTGACAAAATGGAAATTTGGAGGACTAATTACGCAAAAAGGTGAGGCATTCTCTCACAAAAAAATTGTAATGAATAATTTTCTATGCTAAAAATTTAGCTTTGGCCTCAACTTTTGATTTCTAAACAATAGTGCTTAACCTTCAAACCATTTGGACTTGGACCAATTTAGATTCCATTTTAGATTTAATCTAGATTGAATTTGAATTCAAGCAAGGATATTAAGGTAAATAAGTTTGAGAGGGAAATTTTCAATAGTGTAGCCTAGAAACCACCTCCAATCCTTAAAAAAATTGCAAGAAATAGGAGTGCATAGTTTTAGTTGTAGCTCTAAAGGAAAAGCATCTTGCACCTTGTGAATGCCATTGATAAGAGAATTTGATAGCTTGAAGTCTTGCTTAAGTTGTATGTCACTTTTCAAGATAGAGTTGTGAAGTCCCAAATGTCCTTGAATTCCTTGATGCCTTTTTTGAATAAGAGTTTGCTATGCAGTTGAGGGGTAGTCGCTAAAGGTTGCTCCTGACAACATATCAATCGATTCCCCCAAATAGAGGAAGCAACAAAACTCATGCCATGACTAATATCTTGTCCTTTCCATTCAAGAAGAGGAGAAACATGTTGTCAAACTTTCCATATGCTTAAAAATTGACTGGAGGCCCGAGGTTTGAAGTATTTATCCATAAGGATTTTATCTTTCCACACAACTTTTTTCCAAGAATTGTTGGCTTTGGTTGTAGCAATTTTGTGCCTAATAAGATATTTCCATGGTGCTACTCCATTAAGAGATCTAGATAATAATCCATTTAGAAATGAGTCAGATCCCTTGTGTGAGGGGATCAATTACTCCTAAACCCCCTTTATTGTTTGGTTGGATGCAGTATAACCATGAAGCAAATGGAAGACAATTTTTGTTATTCCATTTTCCCAATAGAAACCTTCTGATTAGTCGAGTTAGTTGATTATAACTATTTTTGGAAGGAAGCCAACATGATGTGATTTAAACATGACTGACTATGAGGACTTCATTGGAAATTTGAATGCATCCAACCACAGATAAAAAATTGTTTGACCAAAGTTTGAGCTTTCTTTTTAATTTATTGATGAACCATTCTCACATTTCAGATAGAGAAACTCCTATTCCAAAGGAAATACCCAAGTATCTTGAAATTACTCCATGATTGTTTAAATTCCATTGTGGGGGAATCCAAGGAGGTGGTTGATCAACTAAGGTCATCCAAATTTTAGTTTTATTAAGAGAAAGTTGAGAGCCACTTGCTGAAAAAAATAGGTCTAAGACATCCATGGTGTTATTAAGTTCTTCTTGAGAGTTTAGAATGAATAGTAAGCTAACATCAACAAAATGAGAGTTGAGAGCAACTTCATTACTAGGTAAAGAGATACCATGAATGAGGTTTTTCTGTTTAGCATAAATTAAAAGGTAACCAAGTGCATCACTTGTGAGAACATAGAGGAAAGGTTCTAAAGGGCAGCCTTGTCTTATTGATCGTTGAAGAGGAAAGGATTGAGTGATTGAACCATTGATAGCTAAGCAACCATTAGAATTAGCGAAAAGGAGTTTCACATGTGAAATGAGTTAGGTCCAAAGCCTAACCATTTGAGCATTTTTAATATAAACTGCCACCTAATCCTATCATAAGCTTTATCAAAATTCAATTTGATGAGGAGGCAGTCATGACCTATTTTTTGAACCCATTCAACAACTTCCCAAGTAAGCACCAAATTGTCAAGAATGAATCTCCCTCCTATAAACCCATTTTTCTTGAGTCTAACAATTTCTTGCACTGTTTTTTTAATTCTTTTGGCAATAGCTAAATGGAAATAATCTTATAAGAGGTATTAAGTAGGGTGATTGGTCCTCAACCTACAATGTTACTCTCATTTTTCCCTTTGGTAATTAATTTTATTAGCCCTTGATTAACAGAAGAACCTAAGGATCCCTTAGAAAATGATTCTTTGTAAACCTCATAAAAATCCTCCCTAATAAATGGCCATATTATTTTGTAAAATTATGTTAGTAGGCCATCAATTCCAGGACTTTTAGAGTCAGCCATATCATTCAAGGTCGTATCCAACTCTTCAATGGTGAGCAAGCAGTCTAAGTAAGTTTGTTAAGAAAATTCAATCTTGCTAGGAATACAAGTGCCAACCATATCTTCAACTATTTCTTGTAGTTGATCTCCTCTAGCAGGATCAATAAACAATTGTTAATAATGTTGAAAGAAGAAAGATTTAATATCATATGGATTGTCAAGCTTGTGCCCCTCTTGGTCATGTATAGATAATATTCTTTCTTTGGAATGTTTATTCTTGATATAACTAAAAAATAATGTTTTTCCCTTATCTCCTTTCATCCAATGTAGCGTAGCCCTTAATTGAGCTCCTCAATCTTGATAAAATTCAAATCTTCTGAGTTTTGTTTTAGTAGTAGCAACAACATGTTGAAGAGAGATGTTAGTTGGTGCTAAATTTAAAAGAGTTTTTTCTTTTTTTCCAATTGATACCTTAATGTTTTTTCCATTCTAGATATTTTTCTATCTATTCTTTTCCCATAAAATCTTAGGAAGGTAGTGTAATGGATAATAGCTTCATTCCACCATTGTAACCAACCAAAATTATGCTAAGGTCTAGGGGCTTCATTCCAAATTGAGATAAGAGAATCAAGGTAGTCAAGATGGTTAAGATGGGAGGTTTTGAGCTTGAAGGGTAGGCTAGTGGGTTGGAAAGGACAAGAAGAAAGTTGACATGTCAACAAATTTGGGAGGTGGCCTGAAAGGGAGGCAGAAGCATCAACTTTAATAAGAGTGTTATGTGAGGAAGGGACAATAGTAAATGAATCAACAATATAAAATCTATCAATTGAACTAAGTTTCCTTAAATCACCCTCTCTTGAGTTGGACCAAGTGAACCAATGATTGAGATGAGAATCTCTTTTGTCCAAAATGGGATCTGAAACTCCCATAGTATTCATTGTTAGGATCCAAGCATCACATTCTTTTTGGGAAAAATTTTTAGGGTTGAACCAGCTTCTATCATAGTGATTTTCCACCATGTTGAAGTCACCTCCCCAAACCCATTCAGCCATGGGAAGGTCATCAAACATCCATTTCCAAAGTTTTTTTCAAGAAGGGGAATCATTAGGGGCATAGATGTTGGGGGCTTGGCCACCTCCTTAATCTTTGTCATCCTATCCTATCAAAATTTGCACACTTGGAGCCCTCTTGACACTTGTTTGACTACTTTAGTGTGAGTTTGAGTGCAATCTCATCCTCTCAATAAAGTGGGGGTTCAATGTAGTGTCGAAAAATGTACTCCTTTACATTTTCACATTATGTTTGGGTCCCTTAATAAATTGGACTTAATTAAGCCTCTAATTGGCCCAAAATTGCATTTACAAGCCTAATTAATTATAATTTCTGAAAGGGGAATTAATATTTAATTAATGTGATTATCATTTATAACATCCTAAAATGAATAGGTCATGGCAATTTAGGTCAGAATCTATTCGCCCTTGGGCGAATAGGTCCCCTTTAGTTGCTAAATTCAAATTTTAAATATGTTTCTAGCAACATTTTTATGATCTAAAATTCAATTTCAAATGTTGGCTTGTAATGTTTAATTTTTGAGAAATTTGAGAATTATGTATAAATACAAGGTCTTTTTATCAAATTCAAATCCTAAGAATCCTAGAAGCAACCTAGATTTTCATGAGAGTAAATATTATAGCAAGATTATTGTCAACGGTGTTCAAGAGAAAATTTCTCAAGCATTTGTTGCGTTTTTCAAGATCTCAAGCATCATGTCAAAGTTATCAAGCATCATGTATGTTTTTGGAGCTAACATTGTGATGTAGGTTTCAAGTTTCAAATCAAGATTCAAGAATCAAGATCACATCATCAATCAAGTCACTTCATGCAAGATCAAGACCTTGGAGAAATTTACTAAATTTCAATCCTTCAAGTGTTTCAAATCAAGGGTTTGGTGAGTTGCAACATAGCAAGTGTCCATTCATCATTTCCTTCATATTTCATTGTCTCATTTCAAGATTTAATTACCAAAATGGGGTTTGAAGAAGGTGGATTTTCATAATCATCTTCATTATAATTGGATGTGTAATTTGTGTTTTCCTCCTTACTGTAAGTGGTAGAATTGGATGCTTTTGATGATTCAATAATAGGTTGCGTTGATATCATTGCAACTTCTTTCTTTCTTCCTATTTTTTTTTGTATAAATTTGTATTACCCCATGAATGTAGGTGTGAAACCTAATGATCCCCATTCATCATCTAACAACTTTGTTATCGATGAAAGACACTCATCTTTGTCATCAACTTTTAAAGGTTCCACTTTTGTAGTTGGTGTCAATGTTCTAAGAGGATTCTTCATTCCTATTTCAATTTCTAAATAATTTTTTGATTTTGGATAATCTTTTATCATGTAAACCTTATTTTTGTAAGTGTATTTTATTAGATGATATAGTATTGAAGGCACTTTGTTCATTTCATGAATTCACGGTCTACCCCAAGATAAGGTTATATGAAAGATCATGAGGCATGACATGGATAGGAGTTTGTAATGTAACCTTACCAGACTTGACAAGTAATATTATCACGCCAAGCAGTTGTTTTCCCACGTTATTAAAACCATGAATAGATAAATCAACTAGTTAAATTTTAGTCTTATTTGCTCCAGTTCTATCTAATAGGTTCACACTACAAACATTAATCCCTATACAATTTTCAATAAGAGTGCGTCTAATCCCAATCTTGTTAATACCAGAGTTAGTATCATCAAGGCATTGTTTTGTTTTTGTGTTTCCAAAGGGGGTAATTTATTTTGATGAAAGATAATATCCACATTACTTGAATACATACCCTCAATTAAAGTTGATATATTGTTTGGTTGCACACTAGGAAGAATAACAACATTTTGCAAAGCATTTGGAAGCACGCCATGCTAAATCTAGGCGATGTTTGAATGAAGTCCCACAAGGATATCTTACCAAGAGTGTTACGAAGTTGTTCAACAAGATCATATGCTTTACCACTAAGCTATTGGATATTAGGTGCAGATGAAAGGTATGGTTGAGGTAATGAGATGGATGCTAGATTTTGTTTTGGTTGCTTATTATTTCTAGTGTTATATATATGTGAGCTACAATATGATAACTTAGTTATTACGACACATGGTTACTAGTAAGTTATTTTGCAAAGCTTAGGATATGGCCATGAGGTTTAGGAGGTCCTATAATGAGAGGTTCCTTATGAGGTCCAATAATTAGAGGAATTTTAGGAGGTCCAAAAGGAGGTTTAGGAGGTCTAATAATCAAAGGAGATCTAATGGCCAATTGTGCATTCATAGCTTCAACAGATTTGACTTCTTGTTGATGATAAATTCTATTGAGGGGGAAAACTAAGGTGAACTTAGCATCTTCATCCATGTAATCCTTCTTACTATCTATTGAAAGAAATATATCAATCATTTCATCCTCTTGTGCCATTATAACTTCCCAAGTAGGAGAGGTTTTGGGAGAGAAGCAAACAAGATTCTCATGATGCTCAATGATTGGATCCTCTAACACCAAGATACCTTCTTCACAAGGAGGAGAGGTATCAGGAGAACAACAACTATAATTGTCATTATTTTCCATGATTACATCCTCTTGCACAAAAACATTCTCATAAGTAGGGGATGGGAGATGAATGAAGATTAGGAAAAGTTATATTAAGAAATGTGAATAATTTCATTCTCTTGTGCCAATATACTCTCACAATTAGTTGAGATATTGGGAGAATGATTAACATGCTTGTCATTGACTTTATTTTGTTTCCTTAGATTGTACTCATAAGTAGGGAGATTATAGTTATACAAGCCATGTGTTATCATATCAAAACCACATATTTTAAAAGGAAATATGTTGCTACTTGCCTTATGTATCAAATGATCAAAATCAGATAGTCTATAAACATAATTGAAAAATAAACCTTGAATCTGGATAGAGGACATTAAGAGAGCTCTATCACAAAAAAATAACCCAAAAATAGCAAGACAGAGGCTCCAAGGGTGTCTAGATCTTGGACAAGGGTTTTGAAATTCAAAAGTTGACTATGTAGAGCATTACTGAAGGATTTTGAGTCTGCTTCCAAACAAGTTTAACAGTGGGTTTTTTTCCAAATGTTGCTAAATTTAAGACAATGTGTACTTCAAAGTACAAGTGTACAACAAAGCTGATTTATTTTTTACAAGTTAGAATGTAATTTTTAGATCTGAAATGCAATAATTGAGTAATTCTAGGACACAAAAAGGTGATTTGATGCAATTTTGAAATAAAACAATGCAATTTTTTTTCACATTTTTTGACTTAAATGAAAGATGACTAAATGCATGCAATGAATAATTTCAAATTTTAATAACCTAATGAATGCACTTTGAATGTAGATCTGATCTAAATGACTAAAAGAAACCCTAATGCAACATATTATGATATTTTTGATGCAATTATTTTTGGATTTTTGATGCTTTTATGGTGCAAAAAATGAAACCCTAAATGAGAAATGCAAAATAATACAATACAAAACCTAGGTATAGGGTTTAAAAGACTTCCAATTTTAGAAGGTTTATGATGTCAAAACATTAGGTTAAACAAAATTTAACATAGAAAATGGTGATCCTTAAGTTTAATTCACAAAACCTAGGATCAATTTGGCCCTTTCTCAAAGTTACATTAAGATGGAGATCAATAATGTGTGTAGATTGACTTTCAACCATGAAGGTGAGCCAATTAGACTTGGATCTCCTTCTTTAAGGGATGGTAAATGCATGGGAATTGATTTTCCTTTGTTAACATAATTAGTCTATATGCCCTAATATGTAAAATGCAAGATCTCGACAATGCATAGATTGAAACAACAGTTTGCAAGTAGATTTGGGAAATGTAAGGGACGGTGTACCTACCTAGAAAAGTTGGTTTCAATGTGCATAAGAGAACTTATACACCCAAGGGAATATGAGTCCTTGTATGAGTATCTTGCTCTACTTTTGAGGTCCTCTAATGGTAGATATGAGACTCACGTTTCTGCTTGAAAAGTTGCTAGAATGTTGTAAGATGATTTTGTAGGTGAGTTTTCATGAGTTGTCAAGATGTAGGGCATCAATTGCAATAATGAGAAATTTGTATTCAAATTTTCCTCAATACTTTTTGGACCTAAGACCTACACATTCAAAGAGAAGGAAGATGTTGGGCCATTTAGGGGCTTGCCTCAATCAAACCCTGTGTAAGTGTTTCCACAATTCCACAATGGAAATTCCAAAGATAAAATGGTTATTAAAAGGAAGGAATGACGAAATCACAAAGTGTTACAAGCCACCACCCTTCAATGGCTTCCTTAAAGGAATGAAGTCATATAAATAACCTCAAGTTCTTGGATCTTGCTTGCTTGAATACTTGAATGCTTTAGAGACCTAAAAAAGTGTTAGTTTTCACAAAATAATGATAACATAAACTCACATAGGATTTGACATGATGTTGGATCTTGGATTGTTGTAATAAGACACTGAATATTGCTCTTGACTTGCTCAATAATTCTCTTTATTTTCACTTCTTGCTAGATTCTTTCACTTAGGTTTCAAATGGTGAGATGACTAGGTATTTATAGGCATTTATTCAATTTCTCAAAAAATAGATCCTGATAGTTGACCTTCACAAGTTGGATTTTGAATGTTAAAATGTTGACACCAACATATTAAAATTGGGTCCTAGCACAATAAGATGACTTAGACATCCTAGGGCATCCTAGTCTTGACCCCATTTTTTAGGACATGAGGTGTTGGGGGCAAAACACTAATTGGATGCATTTGTTCAATACTTGAAATTTCTTGAAAAGTGATACAAATGGGCTATAGGATGCATAATTTTAGGAAATTAGGGGGTCAATTAGGATCAATAATTTAGTGGGAGCAAAAAATAGTGTGAAATTGTCAAGGGTGACAATTTTTGATGCTACAACAGCCAAATCTTCTTCCTCTACAATCTTGTCTCCCCAATTCTCCTTATATGTAGCCTATTATATCTCCTAACCATGGATTCCTCCATCCATTGGCACTACCCAACCGCTTGCAACCCCGCTTCTAGGCTTAGTCGAGTAACCCCTATTAGGTTTCAAAGTCCTATTCATAGCATTCAACTTTGGAAAGTGGGGACCTTGCTGGCAGAAAGGTCTAAATCTATTTTCTAAAACCACTTGCCTTCCTATGTGATAATTTCTAGTTCCTCCAAGCGTGAACTACCCAAATTAATTTCAACACAAATTCTTAGCAAGGCCCTCATTTCTCCATGAATTAAGGCTTTATCCACCTCAATATAAGTCCCTAATTGGTTTCCTATTAGACTTGGGGTGTCCTCATCCCAATATTATGAGGGAAAATTATGTAAGTTAACCAATGCTTTCATACTATCTGATTCATTTTTTATGGGGGCTGCAATTTTTTTCCCACTCTTTAATATAAAACCCTATTCTATTTGTTTGTAGGATTTTTTCAAATATGATGCTTTGCTTCACTTGTGGTGATGGGTAAATAATCAAAAGAAAGTTACATGCCAAGAATTTAATACATACCTCTTTGCCCCATTGATTTCTCCGCCAATCTACCATCTTCTCCACAACACAACCACCTCCTCTCCACTTTGTGAAGAATACATGCTCCTTCAGCATGTCCATAGAATTCTTTAGGGTTTTGTTAGGGGTGACTATCACCTTACTATTTCATCTAGGCCCATTGATAGCAATACCTTTCCTAGAAAATGGATCTCTCCTCATGTTAGACTTCTTATGCTCACCCCCTTCCTTTTGCTCCCTATGATATCCTATCCCCAGGTTTTGATCTATATTAATGTTGTTTCTATTCACCTCAACAACAAAGTGGGGGGTTTGCATGACTCGACCACCAAGCCCTAAGTGCTTCCCTGGATTCTTTTTTGAAGGATTCCCCTTCTAGTGGTTAGGTAAAGAAACCATAGGTGCACCATTACTTTGCCTCAGTTTCCCATTCTAACCTCCCCTTGTAGGCTCCTTGGGTGGAGGCTAAGAATACTCTCTTAGCTTCCTAAGGGGAGGTTTTTGATCAAGAAAAAACTAAAAAAGAAACCATGCTCTCCTTCGATCTACATAGGGGTGATTCCAATAACTTCCCACATAACTCACTCCCCAAATGCAACCCAAGTTATTAGGGTGAAGCTAGGGCCTTCTAAATGTCTCTACCCAAGGTTTAGATTGAGCCTCCTACAGGTTCTAATGCTTTGGAGCCCTTCTTCCCAATGGGATTGCATTAGCTCCAATGTCATAGCAAGAACCCGAGAAGCCTTGTTTTTGTTGTCCTACCAATCTTGCACCTCCATCAACACTTTTTTCCTCCAAGCGCTTCTTCTCCATACTGCCAAAGCTTTGGCACAACTTCTCCAATGACCATTCCTGCTCTGTGTAGACATGGAAAATATATCAACACACTTGATCTTGGTTACTAACATTTCATCCTAAATCATCTTCTTAGCTAATCATCACTCTTCATCCCTTAATTAAATAAATCACCATTTATCTGATTAAGTCATTCTTTCTTGTTAATTAAATAAATCAATGTTATTTGATTAACGCTCATTTTTCTATTTAATTAAATAATTCCTTTTATTTGATTAAATCTCTAAAGTCATCCCATTAAATTAAATAAATTAAACCTTGTTTAATTTAATCTAACATCATCCTCTTTGATTAAATAAATCAAAATCCTTTTATTTAATTAAATCTAACATCATCCTCTTTGATTAAATAAATCAAAATCCTTTTATTTAATTAAATCTAAAATCATTTTCTTCTCACTTTGATTTAAATCAACCCAAAAATCTAAATCAAATAGTCACATCATCTAATGCCTTATTAAATTAATTAAACCTCAATTAATTTTATCCTAATCATCCAATTTCTCTAGATTTTGCCACTTGCACATGAAAATACATTTACTAGATTTATTAAATCCCTATTTTCTTTCAACTTGGCACCTTTAGGGTAATATTCATCCAAGTATGAAAATCACTCCAAATGGATTTGTCCTTCCAACAAGACATTCATTCCCTCTTACATGTCCTTGTGCATTGAGCCAAGTGGCATTTAATTCATTATTTTTCCCTCTAACATGTCATTTCATAATTTTCAAATTCCACCTAATTTTATTTATTGTGCACATTCATCAAAATGTGCTCAAGCTTCCTCCATTCACATCTCAAAAAGTGGCACTTTCCCATTGGATGTTGAATGATCCCACATTGCTCCATTTTGCTCATTCCTCCATCTTGTCTTTCTATAAATAAGATGCTTCTCTCCTCATTTTGATCATCCACAATTTGAGCAAGTCTACTATACTCAATTTCATCCTCAAGCATATCTATTTCTATCAATTTTATCAAGGTCTTAGCTAGGTTATGCAAATTTTTCATCATGGAGCTAAATTAAATCTTCAACAAAGTGGATCACTCATCAACATTGCATCAAAGGAGTTGGGAAATGACCAATTTTCACATCAAATTGGCACCAATTCCCCCATGGAATTGAGACTTTGCATCTTAAAATAGGATTTCATTGCTTTCTTGGTTCATTTTCCCGATTTTCTTATTTGAGTTTTGTAAATGAATTTCATGGGGAATCTTGATTCTCACTTGCATTTGATCTAACATTATGTTTGTTTGTTATTTTGGTGTAGGTCTAGGATTGGGGTTCTATATTTGGCTCTAGAAGGAGGGCCAATCTCAAGTTCTAATCACGTTTTTTAACAAAATTCCATTTTTTTGTTTTTTTTTTGTGTCTACAGGAAACTACATCGCTATCAGTCCAACAATGCCATACACCATCGCTATCATCTGAGCAACACCATACAACGACATTGTAAACTCCAAATGTCATCGCTCGAATGTTCCCACCCAAAAATTCAAAATCCTAAACTCTGACACGAGACCTATTTCTGAGTGCTAGATTTTTCAAACTTCAAACAATGTCATTGATAAAAAACTACATCGCTATCATGCTCTTTGTCCTGCTATAGAGTGTCACTTGCAGGCCTAGCAGTTCTAAATAGTGTCGCTAATTTCTTCAAACTGTGTTGCATATGTGGGATGCATCGCTAGGGTGGAGTAAAAAAATCAAGTTTGAATTTTTTTGACATTTGCTTTTTTTAACTATTGATCATTTGGTAGTTTTAACTTTTTTTTGTCTATGGTTTTCTTGAATTGATCAGTTTGTAGGTGGAAACAAGGAAGGAGTGAAGAGGAGTTCATTTACCCATTGTATCAAGTGTCTTTAGACACTCTTCTTTTGGAAGCAATTATAATTCCAAAATTTTAAGGATTTTACCTCTTCAAGCTCTTAGGACTCACTAATTTTCAATTTGGGTTTAAAATGAACAAGGAAAAAGGGATTAAAAGAACTTTAGGCAAATCTACTAGATCTTGTTTAAGGTTAACAATTGAACAATCAAAATCTCACACTTCCTTTGGTGCTTAAAAAGAAGTCACTCTTGCTTTGAAAGGATAAAATGAACACGTGTTTCTTTGTTTTGTAATCAGTTACTCAAAATAATACCATCAAAAATACGTATGCACTTCTCTCATGCCTCATGAAAATCTTGAGAATCAAAAGGTTTTTGGTGACATTAAGTTGCGTAAGTGATTGCCTCCACATTTCATTTGGGATTAAACATTGAACAAATCTTGTGAGTGTGAGTGGAACATATTGTGTGTGTTCTCTCTTTGTTTCTCAACAAGGATTGATAGAACTACAAATGTGTTTGCTTGATTTTGTGTTATCTTATAGGGCCTGCCTTGTGGGAAAATGTAATCACCCAAGGGAACGACCCAACCAACAACATGCTAAAACCAAGTGACTTCCAACTAGTATATAAGTGTGGGTACTGGAACAAAGGCCAGTATCACGAGGATTATTCTGATGAGAAGGGCAGCAATGGTCTCTCACCACATGGATGGTCCCCCATGAATGGAATGCCCACATTAAAACCCTTGTTTAGAAAAGGCCAAAATCCTTTATCTATTTGTTGGTGCAAGAATGGTCATTCTGAAGCCGCCCCACAATTTTATGGCTTTTAGTAGAAGTGGAAAGTATTCCATGGGAGTTTCATGGGTACTGATGCTTGGCTGCCCTGTATAAGTGAGAGTCATGGAGGGAAGCCAGTGGGGTCAATCATTTAACCATTCGCTAAAAGTAGGCGTAGTTGGACTTGTCCAAGTGGGGATTCAACAAATATAGTCTTTCATATCCATAGGGTTGTGCATGTTCTTGGAATCAAAACACTTTGTTTGTTTGTAAACATTGGGAAAACAAACATTCAAAATTATCATCAAACTTCTAAACCTTTAGGAAGCAAATATCTTTGACAAAATTCATGTGTTATTGCTTGCCTTAGGGATTCTATCTCTAGAGGTTTCTAAACATTTGAATTTATATCTCAATTTTCCTACTAAAGTCAACAATAGGAAACTTTTGCCTTAATTTCCTTGATTTCCACATAATACACTTATGGATGATAAGAAGTTAGGTCATTAGATATTTAGTTTGAAGAAACCTAATCGAGAATTGTTTGTGGTAAAAGGAAGTCATTAATAAAAACTAAGAACAATTAAACCCCACACACGTGTCTCAAATGATTTCATGCAAAATCAAAATCTGGAAACCAAAGTCAAAAGCTCTTAGTCCAAAAAATCATCAAAAGTGTCTCTCAACACTCTATGAATTTAGACAAAGATTTCTTTTCAACTTTTACATAAGAGCTTCAAGAAACAATCCCAATTTGTACTCGTTTTATTATTGTCAAAATCCAAATCTTTTTCAAGAATTTGAGCATCTTGTTTAAGAGTAAAGCATGTTCTTCAAAAATGAGGTCTTGTAAACAAGAGTATTTTTTAGGTACATATAGGATCAAAACAAAACCTTCATCCATCTTTCAAATATCAAATCAAATCCATCTCACCAACAACTCTTGAAAATCTTGAAACCATCCTTCCTGCTAGACTTTTTGGCAAATCCACAAATCAAAATCCTTGAAACAAACACCAAATCATCTTGTTTAGCTAGGTATATGTATATGCATCCTTCTCCATGTGCTTAGTTGAATTATCATCTAATCATCTTGTTTGGTTAGGTGTGGGTTGATGCATCCTTCTCCCTACACTTAGTCAAATTGTCATCTTGTGAGCAAGTCCATCCCATAGATAACATCCAACATCTTGGGATATTTTTTTCATTATCCAAAATAAAAACAATCCAAAACCAAGTCAAGGTCAAAATAAAATTCGAGAATCCAAGAATCCAAAATAAAAATCCAAGAATCCAAAAAAGTCCCAAAAGTCTAGCATCACCCTCAAGATCTTCTAAGAGTTTAATCATCTGTATCATCCACCTCACACATTTCACTATCACACTTTTGATCCTTAATTATCCTAGATCTTCTCTTTTGAGCCTCATTTTATGGTTCAAACTATATCTCAACACAAGAACATGGAGACCAACAAAGAAACATCAACTTCAAGTGACCTAAGCCAAACCAATTCCGAAATGAATCTCATTGGATCAAACAATCCCCTAACTAATCTTCCTTCATCATCACAAAATCCACAAGAGGAAGGTCAAGTAGAGGAAGGTCAAGTAGAGGATATATCAAAATCATAGAATTGTCAACATCATGATGAAACTCCATCCTTCACAATATATGCTTGAATTAGCAAAACAAGGGGCTAAACTCCCTTTTGATTACGATGTGAGCACCATTGTGGAACAACCTCTTGGGGTCATGCCTCCAATTTCATCAATTCCCCCAATCTCATCCACACCGCCATTCCAAGGAATCGCCCAACCCATCCCCCAAATTACATTATCCATTGCTCCAACTCAACCTATTGTTAACAAAGGGAGCACATTTCTCAATGCACTACAAACACACCCCCTTGTGAGTAATCAAGATTTGGATGCAAACACTATCTTGGGGCAAATTGTGCTCCAAAATCCATTACACCCATATGTCCCCCTCACCTTTCATGATCCTAATGACCCATCATCATCATTTCACACAACACCTCAAACCTCTCTCCCCATAACCTCACAAGGAGAAGGTGACTTATTTGGACCAGGGGGCATCTTGGACCCTTCATCTTCATCATTTCCCCAAGGGAGTACGCCACTCATTTTTCCACCACTTCCACCCTTGTTGCCAATATCAACATCAACTCTCAGTTTGGGGATACCTCTATTATCGCCACTCATTCAAAATAATCCCCCAATCATCAATCAAAACATCATACTGAATCCTCCCATCTTTCCATTGATATCACAACAGATGGAAACCATCCCAAATAACACAAGCAACCACCACATCATCAACCATTCCCCAAATACTTGAAAACATGGTCTCTCAAGGACCAAGCATATCGATCGCACCATCCACTACACAAATCCTAATCATCAATACAACGATGCCTCTCATCACAACAACAAATACCATACCAAATCCGCCACCAAACACAAATATGTCAAACCAATACAACATCGCATTTCAATTTGCTTAACAAGCTATCTATCAAAAGGCATTTCAACAAATCCAAAACTGACAAGTTGCATAACTAGCTGCTCAAAAAGCTCAAAAACAATTAGTTGCAAAACAAGTAGCACAAGCCACTCAAGCAGCTCAAGTTGCATAATATGCGCAATAAGCACAACAAGCAGCTCAGGTAGCTCAAGTCGCACAGGCTGCACAAGACACACAAGATGCACAGATTGCACAAGCTACCCAACAAGCACAAGCCTAGGCTTAGGCACAAGCGCAAGCTAGAGCCCAATACCAAGCTCAACAAGTACATGCACAAACACAATACCTCACATAACAACAAGCAATCCAATAACAATCATACCAACAAGTGTTGAGGCAATACCAAGAGTAGAAAAAAGTAGCCCAACAACAAGCATTGTTGGTACAACAACAACAACAAGCTCAATAGTAGGCATAATTAGCACAACAATAATAGGACCAAAAACAAGAATTGTTGATACAACAAAAATTACACACATACTTGGTGTAGTAAAATGTGCAAGCACCATCTACCAACACAACAACCAATCTTCCCATCCCACCAACAATTGAACCATTGCAAAACACCTTCACTCCACCCCCTGATCCGTAAAACGATGTAGCAACACAAATCAAGTTGCTCTTGCAACAAGTACTTGATCTTGAATCAAGAAAAACCACAATGACACCCAACAACTTGTGTCCCTATCCATTTGACAGGAGTCTTGCAATGAAACCATTCCCAAAGGGATTTGAGATCCTCAAATTTGATAAATACCATGGGATGGGAAACTCTGAAGATCACATCAGGGAATTCCAAGTACATTGCATGGAAGTCACATATGATGATACATATTTAATGCGGCTATTTCCTAGAAGTTTGGCTAGCCATGACATGGAGTGGTTCTCTCGGCTTCCTCCTAGCATTAAAAAGTTCCAAGAGATTGTAGACGCATTCATAAAAAAATACACATTCAATATCGGTATAGATGTCAGTCTAGAGGAACTATCAACTCTTAAACAAGATAAAAATGAATCATTTGCTTCTTACCTACAACAATGGTGATCCAAGGCTAATAGGAACAAATGGGTCATGCTAGAAGAACAACAATTTTGCACCATCATCTCCAATCTGGAAGGAACTTTCGCATTCCATCTCAAGATGCAAGGTATCACCACATACGACTAATTGATCTCCAAGGTGCTTAACATTGAATGATCCCTTATTACACAAGGAGGGACACCCGCATATCCTGAACAACAAAACAATCACCTATCCTTTAGCTATAACAAAAAACCTTACAAATGTGCAAAAAATAGAAACATTACCAATGATGGTGTTGTCGATGCCAAAGTTGTCATCAGTGCTCCTCGACAAAACACACCAACTCCCCAGCAACAACCTCAAGACAATAATCAAAACAATCATCAAGCTAACATTGTGACTCATAAGACAAACAATCAAACGATCACCAATGTGAATGATCAAAGGGGACCATCTAAATGAAACAAAAAATCCCCCAAGCGGAAGTACACAACCCTTGGGGAATCAGCTGAATCCATCATGAAGAGGCTAGTGGCGGAAAAACTCATCACAATCCACACCTATGAAAATTATCAAGAACCCTTGGTGAAACCATCGTGGTACAATGAAAATCGTCTTTGTGATTTCCACAAGATCAAGGGACACACAACTTCCAGTTGTATGAGGTTGAAAAACTTAATTCAAGACCTCATTGATGATAAAATAATAAATGTGGAACAACCCACGGGAAATCAAAATCTTAAAATCTACACGAATCTGATGCCCAATCATAACAACAAAGGGAACAATAACAATGATAAGGGGAAGGGTGCATTCAAAAGTGTGAATCACTTATACGACCATGTCATCACATCCCTAGATGAGTATTGCACTGTTATCACCATCAAAGGAGCCCAAGTTGATTTTGGAGTCACCACAAGAGGCAAAAAAATCACCATCGTAGGGTCATCTCAGCCTCCTATGGCACCCACTTCCAACCCAAGATCGGCTCCTAGTGGCTATAATGTCCTTGATCAATTGAAAAGAACCCTAGCCCAGATCTCCATCATGGAGTTATTGAAGATATCATCAACCCATAAAAAGATCCTTGAAGAAGCATTGGATTCATCCACTATTTCTAGGGATCTTGATGCTAAACAATTCCAAGTTATGGTCGAAAACATCATTACCCCAAATATTCTTACATTCTTCGATCAAGACTTCCCCACCCAACCATCTCACAATTGTGCACTCCATATGGAGGTCCTAGTGCATAAGAACAAAGTCAAGAGAGTCTTGGTGGATGGAGGTGTATGTTTAAACATTAGTTCCCTCAAGCTCATAAAAAATTTGGGAATCTCAAAGGATTCCATTGAAAAGGGAAAAGGCATCACAATTAGGGCTTATGATGATCAAGAAAGAGTGTCTAAGGGCACTTTCCAACTCCCTGTTTAAGTAGGGCCAATAATTATGGAAACCACCTATCAGGTCCTTGACCTTGATTTTCCTTACAACATTCTCCTGGGGCGTCTGTGGATCCATGGGATGCAAGCAATGGAATCAACCTTCCACCAATGTGTCAAGTTCACATACCAAGGCCAAGAGGTCACTATCCATGGGGATCCCAAACCCTTTTCTTACTGCAAAGAGCCTAGAAGCAAAATATTACAAAATCCCCTGAGTGCCCAAAAATGACGAAGACCCATCAACTCCATACATTAATCTCACTACTCTCACCTCCATTTCTGTGACAAAGACACCCACCATTCCTGCCATCCTTGATATTAAGGTCATTATCTAGGACAATGGGTGTGGACACTATACAATTCCCAAAAAAAAAATTATGGTAGGAGAGTTACCACAATCTCCCAGATCATGAGGATGACCACAATCAAATGGTGCTTTCTCATCCCAAACCTTCACAACAGGCTCCTCCAGCTTTAGAAGTTGGGGAGATCTCGGCAGAGAGATAATAGAAGAGGCCATGTCCCATCTCCTGTACCAAGATAATAGACCAACAACCGATCTACCTATGGATGATAGCAATAAAGGCTTACAAATGATGCTCACCATGGGCTATGACAAAAACAAAAAGCTTGGACAAAATTACAACAAACTTCTAGTACCCATTATTCCTGAGACATGAATGAAAAATCTTAGCCTCGGATGTACCCCTCTGAGTATAACCATACATGGCTGAAATCCCCCAGTTAAGAAGGTCAAAACTCCTCAGCAAATGGCAGTCACCCTTCAATTACCCATATCCATTAGTTTGTCTTTAGACAACTTCACCTTTAACATAACCAATGTTTGTAGTAGTAGTGATGAGGAAGATTCCATAACTGACTTTCCAATACTTTTTGAGAATTCCTCTCCTTATGATTCGTACCATGTCATTTGAGTCAACTAGTCAAACTCGTGAAATCAACCTAGTCTACCCCCAGCTCATTGATTACAACCAATGAGGGCTGCCAATTCTAGACACTTTCAAAAATGATGAAGTGCTCTCATAATTCATGGGACTGTGGAACATGGTACCATGCAGAGATCACAAGGATGGGTTTGATATCATTTTGGACACACAAGCTTATTATGGGGAAACAATTGAATCCTTTAGTTATAAAAGCAAAAATTTGAGAATAATCTCAAGGTCTTTGAGTGAAAACCATGCTGTGGCACTCTCTAACCAAAAAACAGTAAAAATAAAGGACATATCCAACGGTGAAAACCTCCTTGAGGTGCCTGAGGATGAAGAATTTAATCTTCCTCTCAGTGCTCTACATTAAGAAAAGTCAGCAATTCTAGCTGAGAAGTGTAACCTAGTCAACTTGGGAATAGAGGAAACCCTACATATCACATTTTATGTTGAATCATTGATGATAGAAGAACATGAGCTCCTATGTACTTTCTTAAGGGAGAGAAAGGTCAACTTTGCATGGAGCTATGTTGATATGCATGGGCTTGATCTAGAGATTATGGTCCACCACCTAGCAGTTTACCCCAAAGCAAAGCCTATCAGATAGAAACTCAAAAAAATGCATCCCTAAATAGCCTTATTAGTCAAAATGGAATTGAAGAAGCTACTTGACGTAGGGTTCATACGACCAATTGACTACCCAGAGTGGGTATCAAATCTAGTTCCTATTTCAAAGCCCAATGGGGGCATCCGTATATGCACAAATTTCACAAACCTGAACAAGGCATGTCCCAAAGATGACTTCTCACTTTCCAACATTGATATGATTGTAGATATGACCATGGGGCATGAGATGCTTTCACTAATGGACATATTCTCTAGGTATAACCAAATTATGATAGCTAAAGAAGATCAATACAAAACAACTTTTACCTATCCATGGGGGACATATTGTTGGAACATGATGTTGTTTGGCCTAAAGAACACTAGAGAAACATATTAGAGGGCCATGGCATTAATATTTCATGACATGATCCATAAGACTATGGAAGATTATGTTGGTGACATATTAGAAAAATCTAGAAAGAGAAGGGACCACATAGTAGCTTTGAGTGCCATATTTGATAGGCTGGAGGAATACAAAGTCTGCCTCAATCCAAAGAAGTGTGTCTTCAACGTACAATCAGGGAAGCTATTGGGATACATTATGTCTATGAGAGGAATTGAAATAGATCCAGCTAAGGTAAAGTAAATCCTCAAGATGGAGGCACCTAAGACATTGAAACAATTAAGAGGCTTACAGGGCAGGCTCCAGTCAATCCTTCGGTTCATAGCTCAGCTAGCGGAAAAATCAATCCCATATTCTCACCTACTCCACAAAGGGGTAGCATACAAATGGGATGACAAGTACGATCAGTCCTTTAACAAAATCAAAGAATATTTACTCTCACCTCCGGTGCTTATGCCACCAATTCCAAAAAAGCCTCTAATCCTCGACATATCAGCAACAACAACAGCCCCTTACACTCTCCTAGCTCAGCATGATGAAAATGAAATAGAAAGGGCCATCTACTACATCATCCAAACCATGGTAGGGCATGATTTAAATTATTCCTTCATCAAAAAAGCTTGTTTAGCAATGGTGTTTGCCTCACAGAAGTTTAGACACTACATGTTAACAGACAAAATCAAACTCATTGCCAAGATCAACCCACTCAAGTACCTACTTTCCAAGGTAGTGCTTACAAGAAGGATGACCAAGTGGGTCATGATCCTATCAGAATATTACATTGAGTACGTGGAATGTAAGGCCATCAAAGGGAAAGCTATTGCAGACCAACTGGTAGAAGCACCAATGTACTCAGAGAATCTGCTAATTTCAAAGTTCCTTGATGAATCCATTTTCAACTTGAACATAGCAGACCACTGGAAGTTATACTTTGATGGTTCCTATAAACAACATGGATCGGGAGTCGACATTTTTTTATCACTCCATAGGGAGACTGCATACCAAGATCCTACAAGTTGGCATTTCCCTGCATGAACAATATCACAAAATATGAGGCTCTAACCATAGGACTCAAAATAGCAGTGCAGTGGCATATCATGGCTCTCAAGGTTTATGAGGAATCACAACTGATGATCAATCAAGTGAATGATGAGTATTAGACTAAAGATGACAAGCTCACTCCATACAAACAATTGGTGGAAAGTCTTAAGGATTCCTTCATTGAGATCACATTCGAGCAGATACCTAGAGAAAACAATAGAGCAACATATGTCATGGAAATAATTTGATCCCTACTAGATATCCCTCGCAATATCCCAAAGCATGAATTCCTAGTAGAGCAGCTTCTCGTGCATGCATTCGAGGTACTAGAGTCATAATTTGTGTGTGAAATCATTGGTCCCGATGATCCGTGGTACCATGACATATACAATTATCTGAGAATAGGAGTTCTCCTAGCTGACATAACCTTAAACCTTAAGAAAAAATTTGTTAATAAAGCATCTTATTTTGTCATCCTAGGAGAAACCCTTTACCGTAGGAGCATAAAAGGAACCCTGTTACGATGTTTGAACGTTGAGGAGGCCTTGAATTCCTTAACCAAAGTGCATAACGACATATGTGGTTCACACTCAAGTGGTATGACCTTGGCCAAAAAATTGTTGAGGACAGGGTATTATTGGCCTACTATGGAAAGAGAAGCACATGACTATGTCAGGTGTCTACAATGTCAGCAGCATGGGGACCTCATCCCTGCACCAACTCAAGAGCTCCATCCTATTGTCACACCATGGCCCTTTTCACAGTGGGGGCTCGATATCGTTGGAAAAATCATCCCCACCTCATCCAGTGGCCACAAGTTTATCATTATCGCCACTAAATACTTCACAAAGTGCATGGAAGCTATACCAATGAACTACATTACTGGAAAATAGATATCAAAGTTCATCCTGAACTATTTAATATGCCACTACGGTGTCCCACAAGCCATTATCTCAGATAATGGGACACCATTCAAAAATTAGAATGTTCGTGACTTATGCAACAAATTCAAAATCCAACATCGCTTTTCCACCCCATATTAGATCCCAAGGGAACGACCAAGTTGAAGCTAAAAATAAGACCATTCTAAAAATTCTCAAGAAAACGATCAATGAAGATGGTCGTGATTGGCATCTCCAACTAAATCTTTCCCTCTAGGCCTATCAAACCAGTATCCACACACCCACATGTGCCACCCCTTTTCCCTGGTCTACGAATCAAAGGCCATATTACCCATCAAGATCAAGCTCCCATCACTGAGAATATCACTGCAAAACCTCATCACAGATGAAGAATATTAGGTATCAAGACTGAGCGAGCTAGAGCTACTGGATGAGCGGTGTATGGACACCTTAAATTATTTGCAAGTCTATCAAAATTGGCTTGAATAGAGCTATAACAAGAGAATCAAGAGTCAAATGTTCCAAGTTGGAGAACTTGTGCTAAAAGAGAATCAGAAGAATGTCCTAAACCCAAATGGCAAAGGAAAATTTGAGCCCAACTAGTTGGGACCATTTGTCATCACAACAAGCTATGAGTCAGGGGCATATCAGTTATCAACACCCGAAGGGGAACCTTTGCAGGAGCCCGTGAATAGCTCCCATCTCAAAAAGTTTTATGCCTAAATCTTTCAAGGTATAGAAACAAAAAATAAAAAATAAAAAAATGTCCTAAAAAATGGTCACCCTAATGAAATCCTGGCAAACAAGCGTCATAGTGACAACATTTTTTTTTTAAAAAAAAATAGAAAAAGGATAAAAACTGTAAAGAGAAAAAAATCATCCTATAGTGAAAACCACTTTGATGGTGCTTTGGACAAGTACTTTGGTGAAAACCTAACAAACATGCTTCTTGTGTAAATAAGCACTTTCCATCCATGAAGACCTTCATGACTTGTTATGCACGTTTCCATCATCCATCACATTCCATATCTCCATCCATCATTCGTTTGACATTTGCATCATAGTTTGGTCCTATGTTCGTGCCATGATCCCTCCTAGTATTACTCGACCCACCCTCAAGGTCAGTTTGTCTTTCCTTTATCAAAGTAGTCTATTGCATCACGCTAGGGGCATGTTCTCATCAGATCGGATTCATGTATATTCTTGAATTCCCAAAAATTAGAAAATCCAAAAACATCAGAAAATTAGAAAATTAGAAAATCCAGAAACATCAGAAAACTAAAAAATCCAAAAACATTCATAAAATCACAAAATCCAAAAACATATCAAAATCCAAAAAATAGATCAAAAGTCAGTCAAAAAATAGAGTCATCTTGTCAAACTACATCGTCTCTGAGCTTTGAACGTAGGCAAGGTTGATCTTTGATCATCCCCCGAGACACTTAGGTTAGTCCTTTAGGAGTCTGTCATAATAAACTGTCAAACCATTTGTTCATAGCTCATCAATAATCAAGTTTGTGTCAGTCGAACTATGTGGTCTGTGTGTGTATAACGTAGGTAAGGATAATTTGTTAATCAACCCTCAAGGCCCCTAGGATAGGTCTTTATGTTAGTCTCTTGGTCAAAATCTCAGAAAACCCCAAAACATTTGAAATTTTGAAAATCAACACATTTGTAAAATCTTGAAAAAAAAGCTTCAAAACATTTCAAAAACATCAAAAACATCCAAATATTTGAAAAAATCCATCTGTCTCATCTCGCTTTCACCCGCAATAAACATCACTCATAATAAGCAATCATCACCCTCAACCTTTGGTAAAGCAGTCAGAAACAAGTCTAGCAGATTGAAAATGAAAACTCAAAACGTGAAAATCTCAAGTCTAGGTCAGTACGTAAACAAGCTGGTCAAATCTTTATGTCAATAGACTTTCATCAAATCAGTCCCAAATCAATCATCTGATATCGTCATGTCTTAGGATGCATCCTTCCTACAATGGACATCAACATCAGGTATCACCATAGTTAAGTCTTGGCTAGCGGTATTGAAAACCATTAGCTTGTTTGTTTACTTTATCTTTGTCCTTTGGACTCATCTTTTTTGTGCTCATTTTGATGACCTCTCAATGATGCCCCAAATGAAGGGATTTAGAGAGAAAGGAATGGGGCAACAATCATGATCTTTTTATTTGTTGTGCTTGTCAGATATTCTTGTAATATAACCTTGGTCATGCATGCTTTGTTTGGATGTAGGGAAGATGTTTTAGGTTTCTTGTTGACCACATAGGAAGGCTTGCCTTCCTACATTTTGGTCAGAGATGTCTGAAATATCTGAACTGCATTGTAAATAAGGTTTTGTATGCCAGGTGTGAATATGAGTACTCCTATCTAATTGTCAAGTCAAAGTCCATCACACTAGGTGCAACACCATCCTGGTTCTTTATACCTTGATGCATCATGCCTATGTGTGTTATCAAATATAAGGTAATTGGCCCTTTTAAAATCCCAACTCCTTGGCAAGGAAATCATCATCATCTCGTGTCTTGTTGGAATCTCTTGCTTTCTTCTATCTCCTTTTATGTGCTAACATGGTACCATGACAGTTAATCGCAAATCATTATTGCCAATGCATCCATCATGCATCCACAAGCCATCAACATACTGCATAATGCATATCATATCATATAGTAATAATTTATAATATCATCTGCATCATTATATAATATATATTGGTTATTCTAAGCATCTCATATGCATTCATTGTATAAGCATAAAATCAATCATTCCATATGCATCATTAAACTCATATCACATACCTCATGAAACATCCATTGCATAATTATAAAGAGCATATCATGCACATAGGTAGTATTAACATCCATTGCATCATACACATACATATCATCCATTTGCATTATCATAACATAAACATCATACATCATTCCCATAACATTTGCATCATCATAACATCATAAGTGCATCATCATATCATACATGAGAAAAGTACTAAAACGAAAAGATTACACCCCATACATCTCATCATCATCCATTAAGTGCATAATATAGATCTGTTAGTCTAAATCATTTGCATATCATAACATTTCACATCCATCATCATAAAAAGTGCATAAGAAAAGATACTGAAAAGGAAATGCATCCATAAAATCATTACATCACATAACATCATTGGATTGCATCACATAAGATAGAATCATGACATTGCATATAGAAATAAAATCCATCCATAATACATAAAATAGAATAGGACACCATACATTAGATCAAAATCAACTCATCTCATATATATCATCAAAAATATATTGTCATGGTACAAATTGGATCAAGTATGTATCAAATACATAAAGTACAATGGCCCACGGGGCTATAAAAAATGAGCCATAGGGCACAAAAAGAATCATGTCTTTGATAAAAAAAAGTCGGCTAACCCTGCTAGCTACCCTCGCCCTTGCCGAGCTGCCTCTCTCTGTGGTCCTCAGGGGGTCTGTTTCCTGTTTACTGAGAATAATCTGGGACCTGGGATGCTCAAGGTATGACCTGATGGTAATTGACCCTATAATAATCAACCTCCCTGATTGCCTCCCTATATGCACATAATCAAATTGAGCTCTGGAAGGAAGAGGCAGACATGCTCTCAATCTTCTATCGGTGACTTGTCTCTTGGGAAACTCTAACTTTTGTAGCTTGCCTCTGCTGGACAGCCTGGTCCCTCTCTTGTCTCAGCTAGTTTCTCTCTGTCGTCAAGGCAACCACCTGTCCTTATAAGCCTGCCACCTAAGCCTGTAGCTGCAATATCCGAGCATCTCTCTGATTGCTCGGTGGTGGAGGTCCCTAATCCCATGGTGGTTGACCATCATGCCCATCTTTCCCATCTTGTCTATCCTGTCGCTCCTGGTCCTGATCTTGTTGTGGGGCATCGTGCCTTTACTGATCTAGCTACTAATCTTGTGGGCCCATGTCCTGATCTGGCTAATGTGGTGGCCCATCTCTGTCCCTGTCTCCATCTCTGCCCCCTTGGCCTCCTTGGTCCTAGCCTTGACCTGCTCCTCTGCCTCTGGCCCTATGCTGTGAAGATGGTGTGCTTGGTACAGTTAATCTAAGAGGTGGTAAGAACTAATCCCTGTATGCCTATGTCATCCCTGGATTGCCCTGCCCCTGATCATATGGTCATGGCCTGGCTACCAGCTACCTGAATGTATTGATAGCCTCTTAGGCTAGAATATAGTGACCCTAAGAGGACTCCCTTATAGTACGTGAGAATATCGCCATGTACTGGTCATCGGGCCTGTCTTGGGGCTCCCCAAACTGTCTCTAACTGTGGCTTGGTAAGTACCTCTCTATCATGGTGTGCTCCCTGCCCTACATTAATCTATCCTACTGAGCAAAGAAGAGTTGTTGCACATCATCATACCATGCAGACAATCCAAGGTAGGGCCACCATGTAAAGATCTACATGTCATCTAGGACTCTCCTCCAGTGGGGAATGCTGACTTGTCCAGTACGTGTAAATGAAACTCCACCTCGGTATCTCCAGACAACTAGATTGTTTGGCTCCATATCAACAACAAAAACTCTTAGATGGAGTACCACAATGTGCTCCCAAGCCTAGATATGGAGTAGTGTAACTCCCACCCTGATAGCTCTGTCGTTGCCGTATACAAACTCATGAAGATCTCTATATAATGAGGCTAGAAGAATTGGAATCCAAGCAAATCACACCCATCACTAGACCATCTGCTCCTAGGTGAGCCCCCATTTAGGACTCAAGTATCAGCCTCATCAATTTGGTGCGATGAGACCTGAGATAATAGCTGCAATAATCAATCAAAAAGGAGAAATTGTGAGCTGGTACCACTTTAGCTCGATCTGGCCCTCACATAAAATAATCTCATCAAGGCCCATCACATTATAGCAGGCATCCCTCCCTGCATCAACATCGTATATAACCCATTCTCCATGGATGGGTAATTTGAGGATGCGCCACACGTCCTCTAGTGTGACTGTGGCCTCACCTGTTGGAAGGTGGAAAGAGGATGTCTCACTATGCTACCACTCAACGAGTGTGGTCATCATGCCTAAATGTGTCTTGACTGGTGGTGCATACACTATATACTAGAGGCCAATAACCCCCAGGTGCTCTTGTAGTCTCTTGTGCATCCTAACCAATTTGCTAAGAATAGAAAATCTATGCTCTTGGGAGTGAAGTATCTTGGCCTCCTCCTAGATTAGGAAATCCACCATATTAAGTTTCGCAAAAACTCATGATCCTAATTTGTCTCATCATACCCAAAACAACATATGCGAGCCTATTTGCGAGTGTGGCGTAGTTTGAAAATTCCAAATTATGCCGCTAGGACCCTTAATCACCCAAACTTCATCACGATGACACAGTTTGAGGAGCGACCTTTAACCTAAATTGAAAATTGGCTCGTTGTGACACTGTTCTCATATGCGACTCAATTTGGAGTTTGAATCCAAACTCCAAACTGGGTTGTGGTGTCGCTATTCATGACGGTGACATAGTTTGAGGCTATGCGGTGTCAAAACTAAGTTTGTAGTGGCACTATATTCTGCCGCTGAGGAAAAAAGTAAAATCCTAGGCTATTAAATGTATATGTAAATCAAAAACAAGGTTGGGTCAGGATGACTCACCGGTGGTCCAGTGCCAAGTAGCCTTTGGTGTATGTGTACTTTATTTGAAATGTGTCGGGGAAGGTGTCGTTGTGCCATTGTTCGAAGGTGTCAGAGCTCAAATGTGGGAAATCCCAATAGGCTATGTGTGCAAATGAACTGGAAGTGGGCCCTCAAGGCCTATTTAAGCTTGAAAACTAGGGTTTTTTGATCTCGTTTAGCTATCCAACTAGGGTTTTGGACCCTCGATCCTATTTTCGCCCAGCCGAGGGTCGTTTTACATCACTTTTTGCATTTTTTGGCGTCTTGAAGCCTTTTCGGACCTGTCAGCGACCTTGTCCTCTTTTTTCATGAGATCACCCAAAAATCCAAAATTTTCATCCGATCTCTCGAGGGGGCAATATATCAACACATCTCTTATCGTTAGGGCAACAATAGGGCAATTTTGAATTTTTTTTTTAAATCTTGATCGAGACAATTTATTCTTTGAACCAACACAGTGAGTACTTTGCTTCAAAGAGGGGAAAAATGAAGACATGGAAAATATACTGACACACTTGATCCTGGTTACTAACATTATTTCATCCTAAATCATCTTCTTAGCTAATCATCACTTTTTGTCCCTTAATTGAATAAATCATCATTTATCTGGTTAAGTCATTCTTTCTTGTTAATTAAATAAATCAATGTTATTTGATTAACCCTCATTTTTCTATTTAAGTAAATAATTCATTTTATTTGATTAAATCTCTAAAGTCATCCCATTAAATTAAATAAATTAAACCTTGTTTAATTTAATCTAACATCATCCTCTTTGATTAAATAAATCAAAATCCTTTTATTTAATTAAATCTAAAATCATTTTCTTCTCACTTTGATTTAAATCAACCCAAAAATCTAAATCAAATAGTCACATCATCTAATCCCTTATTAAATTAATTAAACCCTAATTAATTTAATTCTAATCATCAAATTTCTCTAGATTTTGCCATTTGCACATGAAAATACATTTAATAGATTTATTAAATCCCCATTTTCTTTCAACTTGACATCTTTAGGGGAATATTCCTCCAAGTTTGAAAATCCCTCCAAGTGGATTTGTCCTTCTAACAAGACATTCATTCCCTCTTACATGTCCATGTGCATTAAGCCAAGTGGCATTTAATTCATTCTTTTTTCCTCTAACATGTCATTTCATAATTTTTAAATTCCACCTAATTTTATTTATTGTGCACATTCATCAAAATGTGCTCAAGCTTCCTCCATTCACATATTGACAAGTGGCACTTACCCATTGGATGTTGAATGATCCCACATTGCTCCATTTTGCTCATTCCTCCATCTTGTCTTTCTATAAATAAGAGGCTTCTCTCCTCATTTTGATCATCCACAATTTGAGCAAGTCTACTATACTTAATTTCATCCTCAAACATATATATTTCTATCAATTTTATCAAGGTCTTAGCAAGGTTATGCAAATTTTTCATCATGAAGCTCAATTGAATCTTCAACAAAGTGAATCACTCATCAACATTGCATCAAAGGAGTTTGGAAAGGGCCAATTTTCATATCAAATTGACACCAATTCCTAGAGCTCAATTGAATCTTCAATAAAGTGGATCACTCATCAACATTGCATCAAAGGAGTTTGGAAATGGCCAATTTTCATATCAAATTGACACCAATTCCTGGAGCTCAATTGAATCTTCAACAAAGTGGATCACTCATCAACATTGCATCAAAGGAGTTTGGAAAGGGCCAATTTTCATATCAAATTGACACCGATTCCCCCATGGAATTGAGAGTCTGCATCTTAAAATAGGATTTCATTGCTTTCTTGGTTCATTTTCTTGATTTTCTTTCCTATTTGAGCTTTGCAAATGAATTTCATGAGGAATCTTGATTCTCAATTGCATTTGATCTAACATTGTGTTTGTTTGTTGTGTTTGTGTAGGTTTAGGATTGGGGTTCTATACTTTGCAATTGTCGTGCATGAACTTGCACCACCTGCCATCTTTATTACTTAATACATTTAAAATATTTAAATTATTAAAAAATCTTATATACTAAATCATTAAGAATTAAAATATAATCTTATTATTAATCATTTTTCTATATGTATCGATATAAAAAAATCGCCTTATTTATTATATATATCTAGACATTTATTTTTTAAATTTAAAAAATTTCAAATAAAATTTTAAAAATCTATCATTTTTAAAAATCTACTTATAACACTTAAATTTTTTTAGATCAATAATAAAATATTTTAAAGTTATAAATCTTTCATCTTTATTTTAGAAAATATTAGATCAATAATAAAATATTTTAAAGTTATAAATCTTCCATCTTTATTTTAGAAAATATACAAAAATTATTAATAACTAATTTAACAAAACTGATTGCAATAAATATATTAAGACAAGTACTAATAAATAAAAATTCTTGTAAAAATTTATATCAAGATTTCCAAACTATAAAAAACACCGTGAGTGAAGACATTATCCATTCGATGAAAAAACACCATGAGTGAAGACATTATCCAAAACAATAGATGTTCAAAATTGTTTATTTTATTTTAATTTAATTATTTTGTTGATATTTCCGTGAATGTGAAAACTTCTACCTGCAAACCTGTATCGCCTGTCCTATCGTTGAAAAATCTTCAGATGAGGAAAATTGTCTCACGGCTTCGCCTTAGAATAGGAGTTGGGATCTCTAAGTTGGTGTTATGCCAAATGCAGTATTTAACCACCGTGGCAGGAGTTTGGCAATAATGCCAAATGCAGTATTTCTGCACAGCCTCACTTACTCTGGTGTTGGTGATATTTGTAACTAATTTTCGTTCATTGTAAACATATATGTTGTAGGATTCCTGAGAAACATTCCCTTGACTACGCCAAAATGATGAAAGACCCAGAGGCATTTTTGCTCTCAACTGTGTCCGCCCCGAGTCAGGCCACGACGGTGATGCAGCTTCTGTCCAAGTGTTCGACGGATGAAGTGTATTTGGGGCAGGTGAAGGGGTCCACTCCTGAATGGACTGAAGATTAGGGCATTGAACAAGCCTTCGGGCGATTCTTTACAACTCTGGCGAGCGTGGAGAACAATGTGTCGGAGAGGAACGTGAATACAAAGCTGAAGATCTCACTCTTTGATTTACTTTCCACTTATGTGGTTTCATACCCGTTATATTTCTCAGCAAGATTTAGCTGCCTGATTTGCAATTTGTGCCGTGCATGCTCGCGTGCTTTAGTAAGCAATTGGTTTTTCAGGTTTTGCTTTCATTTATTTTCTCCTTTCGCCCCATCTTCTGATGTACATTTTTCCATATTGAGATAATCGATTCTGCATTTAAGTTGTGACATTTTTTTTTGCTTCTGTTGAAATGGGTGCACTGTTTATATGGTACTCGTGAATCAGACAGGGTTAAATTTGACGGTCGACCTTGCCTGTCAACAAATTTTTTAATGACGGTTATCTATTCAAAGGTGCCCTTAAAACATTATGATATACCTTAGTGTAAGTAAAATTATATATAAATCAAATATATATATCATTATAATTCTATATAAATTTTGACAGTCTATCCAAAATCTCCCCTTTCATCTGATACAATCTTCGGCAAAAATCTCTAAATACGGTCATACGGCCATCAAATTTAAGCCTTGCTCGTGATATTTAAGTTTAATCAGCATTTTATGCTTTAAAAATACGTTCTTTCAAAAAAAAAGTTTTGTTTTGATTCACTTTCTATATTTCGTTTCAAAAAAATCTTCAGTTTTAATTTAAATCCTATTTTTAGATTTTGGAATTCTTTCATTTTTGTTGTAGGGAAGTAAATTTTCCCTCTTGCTTTTGTTATGAATTGCAGGTATATTAACTTATTTTTGGTTAAGTTTTATTTTCTTAAAAGGGGGCATTGCTTCCATTTTTTTAGCTTGGATTTTTATATATTTGGGAAACTACTCTTTTTAAGGGGTATCCTTTAGCTTAGGTACTCCCTTAAACGGACCAGGAACTTGTACTGGACCTCTGAAGTTGGGTAGTCTGCGCGCAAGTATTTTTACCCCTTTCAACATTTTTTCATGTTTTCCGGGTTTCTTGCCGGTAGCTTCTATTTGAAGGTCATCCTATAGTTCATCTTGTTCAATATTGGATGCTTTAATTTTAAGTGTACTGTGTTAAATTTTTTGTGGGCTATTATTTAAAGCTTGTAGGAGTGGCCACCTTCCATTGGTAGCCATCAGACCAGATCATGGATTCATAAATAGCCAACGCCTCTGCCACCACTTTAAAGCAGAGACCACTAGTCTGAATCAGAGTCCCATAAATCTCAATACTTCTGAACACTAGATTACAATCCAGCAGGCCAAGTTTATTCTAATTATTTTTACCTTTCAGCGTATGTGTTTATCTATGGCTTCCCTGGCCCTATTAGTTTCTTCTGGATTGTACAGAAGAGTAGTTGTTTTGTCACATATTCAAGTCCTCTGTTTTCTAAGGCCCTGGATGCCATGCGAATGGAATGACAATGCTACTCCTTCGGATATTTTCTAGTGGTGCTCTATAGTTTATTGTCCTTTTTAATAAACAAAATGTATCATATTTCATAAAAGTAGCTGGCATATCTACATTAGCTTAACCCGTACAGACTACTCAACATTCTCATCGATAAAAGGGAATGAAGGAAAAAAAGAGAGAGATAGAAAACAGAAGAGCCACTAAACTTGGCCGGAGAAATTTAGGGGGGGACCTGCCAAATGTGATCAAGAAGATGTTTCCATCAACAACCAGGAAAAAAGTCAATGACAAAAGTAATGCTTATTTCTGTTTCTCTTTTAGCCCAGAGCATATCCCTTCTGTGGAAATGAAGAAGAAAGCTTTGTTCGCAAAAATGCCAACCTTGTGAATGAAGTTACTTCACATTCACTATATATATATTTGTGTTGGCTTCTTGATTGCTTAAGTTAACTGGAAAAGATTTGGACGATGACTCCATGCAAGAAGATGGCGAAACTTCCATGACAGCATGGGCAGATAAAGAAGAAGATATTGAAGTCTGTATTCAAGAAGGCTGTGCATTCTGTGGTGTTTATGATATGCCTTAAGGATTTAATGATGAGGACCATCCACTCAGGATTGAGCACCAATGGGCAAAGAATTGACATCTTTATGGAATCATGATGGTTTCGTTTTAACTGTCAAAACTAAGTTCTTTTCAATTTCCTTAGACCTACCTAGATTTGAGGAGAAATGATTTTTCTAGCTGATCTTCTCTGTAGGACTGAAAGCCCCTTAATATTGATAAACCACCTTCAATGAATCAAATGTTTTGGAATCTCTTTTGCTTGTTGTAGAGAAGGGCAAGTGCAGACTCCTAGAACTTCTTAATTTCCATGGATCATACATATGTAACCTACAATCAATTAATTTTTGTGCAAGGAGCTTAAATTCTTGCATTTCTTGCTTGGTGGAAATATCAAAAACAAATGAATTGTCATCTAATTTGGCTAGCCTGCCATCCATCAGGTGAAAAGTTTTTAGCCTTTCTCCCATGCTGACTAGAGTTGAGTGAATGCTATTGATTTGTTTAGAAAGTTGCAGATCTTCCTCCCTCCCTTTTTGGTGATAGTCACCACCAAGCGAAACACCCATTAATATTCGTCAGAAAATATTTCATTCACATCCTTACCCAGGTTTCCATTCTCTTACTTATGTCACTCAAATCTGGTCTCATCCTTTGTAAGAAACACTTGTAGAAGGTCAAGATCCACAGGTATCTGAAACTCGACTTTTGCAACAATTATCTTATGAGCCCAGGAATAAGGCAACAGATGTTTCCAGCTTGACAAAAGTATTGTCCATGAAAATTTTGTCGATAGTTAAATCCCTGATGTCCTTCAGAAGATAAGAAGTGCAAGTGTTTGCATAAATTGACTACACTAACATCTCTTAGGCCACCATTTGGACATATTTTCAGTCCAGGTCAGGTCAGAATCTACATCTTGAATCTTGACAACAAAGCAAATCCCTAAAGCAGATAATAGTTTCCTTTCCTACTTCAAAGTTCGCTACAGCTGCTTTTGGGGATGATAGGTTTAGGAGTCCAAGTTTACTTTCCTTCCACCATCAGGAATATTCATTGGGGAGAGAAATTTCAGGGCTTTCTATTCCAAATTCTGTGCTAGGAGCACCACAAGAAATGAGAACACTGAAGTTTGGATAGTATGAAACAGAAAAACCCCACAAAATAACAGATTCATAAAACAAAATGACACTGCCCAAAGCTGAGACATGTCTCATTCAAATATGCCTTAGCCACTTTTCAGATACACAGAGATCCTTTCTTTAATGAATCATATAATAATCAAAATTTGGGCAAATAAAGACATGACCCTAGCTTATGCTAATTACAACACTTGCCTTGTGTGAGAGATATGGAGTACAATATTCGAAAACATGAGAAGGATCTTACAATTATTTGGCAAATCCTGTAGTTTTGATGGTTTTTGTTTAGGGTCTATTGTGTATTACATCACAGCCAAAACTACACTATGTCCGAGTTCAGTCAAGCTACTCAATCTCCTGTTTCATCGGCATGAAAATTTGTAACTCACTCTCCCAATTTCTAGGGTTTAATATTATTCACTCTAAATGAACTGTTACTAAATGCATGTGAGAAACCGCTTAAGCTATGCACTACTTTCAGGATTCTGCTTGTAGCATATGTATCACTAAGACTCTATGTTCAAAATTATTGCCAACAAGTTGTTTTCCATTTTGATCTATATACATGAAAATTTACAACTCACTCTCCCAATTTCTAGGGTTTAATATTATTCACTCTAAATGAACTGTTACTAAATGCATGTGAGAAACTGCTTGAGCTATGCACCACTTTCAGGGTTCTGCTCTTAACATATGTATGAATAAGATTTTATGTTAAAAATTATTGCCAACAAGTTGTTTTCCAATTGTTTAATGCATTATGGTCAATACCTGAATTTGCTTTTGAGAGGAGTTTCCACTTTAATGATTCTGATCAAAATAAATGTATTATTAGATTGTATGTCTAAAATCATTGACAACAAGTTGTTTTTCAGTTTTATATTGAGACATTGGGTATTTACATCTGTACCTTCATATGGGATGTCATATAATTCAACTCAGATCCAAACTGAAGCACACAAATATAAACAGTTGCATCACATTTTCTATAATTCAGCCTCATTTGATTTATTGATGATGGGCTGATTTTCCCTCCCAATGCAGTTTGAAGAAATCTCAATCAAGGTTATGCATTAAATTAAATTTTGGATATGATATTGGTAATGAAGTCCAAATGGATGCAGCAAGAAACAGATGAAAGTTCACACCAGTGTTATCCAGGCTGCTCTAGCAATGTATTGAAAAGATTATAAATTTATAAGCTATTTCCTTAACAAAGCCCAGATGAATGCTGAAAAATAGATGGAAGTTCAGAGCACTCTCATCGTTTGACGATTTTTGGTCTTTTCATACATATGTTTCGTTATACTATGTAGATCAACGAGATAATCGACTACCATGCCAAAGTCTCAGATATTGGTTTGGCCAAACTTAAGTCTGATCCTGCCTCATTGTTTTCTTTTTCTTCTGGCTTCAAAAACATGCACTGTAAACATAAATTTCTCAGATTACTTTCTTTTTGTTCTTTGCAGGCATTGCCTCAGCTTACAGACACATAAGCTAATTCATGTTATAGATCTTGTGCTGGAGGGTCAATTCTCCATGAAGGAGCTCATTCAGGTCAGCCATTTAATAATTTTCAAATAGTAGTCGTAAAATATATTTTGTTTCTTTGCATCCTAACTTCATATGCCTTCATTTCTGAAATGTAGGTTGCAGCAATAGCTGCAATGTGTGCACAACCAGAAGCAGGTTACAGAACTCTTACGAATGATGTTGTGCAGTCCGTGGTTCCTCTTGTGAAGCATCATCGGCCATCTTCTAGGGTCAACACCCCAAGTTTGCATCATACCATTATGCCAAGTCTTCTTGAATCAAGCTGTAGCCTACTTGTTCTTCTGGATGAGTACATTCAACTTCCATTACTGTTTTGCAGGCATCATACCATTATGACACTCAAGTCTTCTTGAATCAAGCTGTAGCCTACTTGTTCTTCTGGATGAGTACTATGTGTATTCAACTTCCATTACTGTTTTGCAGGCTTTTCCCATCTGGCAGGGACTGTACCTGCAGCACAGCTCTTGTTCTGTTATGTCCTGGACATTTTCTGGGATATCTTTGTATGCTTGTATGTTTCTTTGTGATAGTTGTTGTGTATCATCTGTAAGATTTTTTTCCCTTTACATTGTGCTTTTCTCGTGAAAACTTTTATTGTTTTGGTTTTCATTATTCCAAATAGACTTGGAAGTATTCTTCCTGCTCACAAAAGGTTATAAAGTTTCTTTGAACAGTCTTATCTTCAATTAAATTTTATCTTTTAATTGCAATTCACATGCCCTATCTCTGCATTCACATTTTTTCATTACATGTCTTTGCTATTATATTTTGCATGTGTCTACCATAGCAGTTGCAATTAAAGCATTCGACAAGTTTCTCTATCCTTTATGTGTTGATGAATGTCTATATCCTATTTTGAAGCTCCCATTTTGGTACAGGTAGGGAGGATGCTAGCAAAGGTTGTGGCGTTTGGCTTTACACCTGCCAATTGCGTTTGATTGAAAGTTCATAAAGCCTTTTCAACAAACCCATTTCATGCATATACTGTTATTATTGCAAAACATGAAGACTGCTAGGAATCCTGTCAAATGATTTATATGCTTATTTGTTCTTCTTCATTTGCATGTATCTTTATCATAACATTTCAGACTATAGTACCATGACAAAAATTTGCTTTATTTATGTTCTAATCGTTGTTTATTCCTTGATATTTGCATAAGTAGGTTAGATGCTAACAAAGGTTCTTTTGTGTGTAACCACAGATTCATGAAGCATGCATATTACAAATAGTTCATGAATTTAGTTTGTGTTTGCAAATTTTTGCAACATGTCTACCAAATCTTTTCCATGTCTAATATCTAGAAAAAATAAATCCATTTGCTTAATCTATTTCTAGCTTCCATGCGGGTTGAGGGGATATTGGCAATGGGTAAAAAGTTGCTTATCCCTTTGAAAATTATTTGCATGCAATTTTCTTTGAACAATCTTATCTTCAATTAAATTTTATCTTTAATTTCCTATCGGCATATCCCTTGAACCTCTTATGGGTGGAAGTGCTAGTTAATTATTTTGTTGAGATGCCCGTGAATGTAAAGATGTCATTTATAATTTTATAGGAGAACAAATAATAATTTTAATCAAACAATCTCCACATAAGGTGAGAGTGTGCTTGCTTTGGTTTTTTAGGGTTTGAGCTATCTTGGCTATTCTTGTTTAGGGGCCATGGATTCACGAAGTCATTCACTGCCGATTGTCATGCAAGATTATTTTATGTGGAATCCAGTGGAATGGTTGGTAAGGATTCTAGCGCTGTTGAGTGTAATGCAAGATTATTTGCTGCGAAATCTAGTGAGATGGTTGGTACGGATTCTAGTACTCATTAGCATGATGTTGCAGTTGTTTTGGTCGTTTTTGGTGCATGCAGATATCATACTTCAAGGGCTCTTTTTTGTTTTGGGGTATGGGGAGCTTACATTTCTGCGGATGCAGTGGCATAGCTGCACTTAGAACCATGATGCATAGCGCTTGGAGTGAGATATATGGAATGTGGGAGGATCTGATGCCATAATTGCCTATTCCTTGACCGATAATGAGCTATGGTTGAGACATGGATTCAATATGGTTTGTCAAGTTTCAGTGTTAGTGTATGTTATGTTATTGCGCTCCTAGCGTTACACATCATGGTTCCAAATGCAGATATGGCCACAACATCCACAAAAATGTAAGATCTCCTCACCATGAAACAAAAAATTGCTCTTGAACTATAATGTCTGTGTGCATTGAGAACAACCAAATTAAGCTGCAACACCATGCTAATGAGTACCTGAACCGTTATCAACCGTTTGACTGAATTTGGACATAATAACTTCCCACATCCATGGCCCCAAACCAACAACAGGTAACTCAAAGGATTTAAAAAACATGTACGCTCTCATATTACTCTCACCACACTCAAATGTGAATTAATAAGGATGTTATCTTTGTAATATGTTTTATACTGCTGATGAAGAACAGTAGAATTATTTTTTTGTGCCATTATATAATTCAGAACAATTATAGCATTGACGTTAGTGTTTTGAAGAAGGTAATTTGAGTTTGTGCAGGTTACTTATCCTTTGACCCATGGTGTGTATCAAGAGGGTATTGACAAGACATGCCGAATCATTCATGACAATGGGGGTCAACTTTACATGGATGGTGCAAACATGAATGCACAGGTGAATTTTATATTTCTCAATCTGGAAAAGCTATCCCCCTTTATTAATCTATGTTCAGTCTTCCAACAATTGCTTTCTGGCATCTGTTCTTATCAAATCTCTATCCAATAAAATACTCATAGTTTTTTGTGGCCTAATGTTTTTGGAAGGGAGGGAAAGTAAGATTTATAATGGGATAGAAGAGCATTTTAGTTAAAAATGAATATATTATTTTAAGCTTTTGAGTTAGTTGTTAAATCATACAAACTGTATTTTTATTCTTTACATAGTAAATACAGACATTCACATGCATCCGAGCCTTTTGTCTCCCTTTACATCCTAACATGCAAAAGTGTTCAGCAATTACATCTGTAAGGTTAAGGTTCTGTGATAAAAAAGAACATGTTTCTTCCAATCTTTTCAATGGGACCTTGAAGAGTTCTAATTTTTTGAAGTGTTTCAGAATTACGTCTGTCAGGAATTGGAGGCTATGATTTCATGTATGTTTTCCCCATAATCAAATTATAGTTAGTGAAGTTGATGGAAGTAATGCCTTTTTCTTTTAGTAGTGAAGTGTTCGGAAGTGATGTATTGATAAGTGTTTTACTTGAATTTGGTACCATTAACCTGTATCATTGTCTTGTAAGAGTTTGTGACTTCTCCAGGACCTTGTCAGCTTACAGAAGGAAAAAAAATGTTCACACTTAAGTAAAAAATATTTGATTATCTCTTTGACAGAACAGATTGACAGGATAAACTTTATAGATTTATACCATGCATCTTTTATTTGGAAGCTAGAAACCATCCTTTCTAAAGTAATAACACAATTTTATAGGCAATTCAATGATAGAAAGTATTTATACCCACTGAACTGCACTGCATTTTTGTTGTACCATGTTTCTACCAATGTTCTGGCAAATAAAGCTGTGTACCCTATTTCTTTGAAAATTTATTTCTTAGGATAACCCAGTGCAGTCCTCTTGAATAGAACATTAAGTAATATAGCATACCCCATTCTTCTCCTGATAGCTTGTCAAACTCAAGAAACTCGGTGGCTGGATTTCTGAAAGGACTTATTGATTTAACTGTGACAGTTGGACCACCGGTAGACTTTTGATATTTACAAGAGCATTTTGATTATCTAGAGAATGTTTCAGTGTGTACTTGGAGCTAAGTCAATATCTTTGAGTTGCAACTTATGTACATTAATGTTAAATCATGAGTACCAAGGAAAACATAATATCAAGAAAGAATGACCAAACTCAATGGAAGATAATCCGAGTTAGGCAGTTAGTATCACTCATATGGAGAATGTGAGAGTATTTAAACAGATTCAGAAATTCTAGAATGCCATTCAGTATATAATAATAAGAGGTCGATGAGCAAATGTTTGACTAAGAAATTTTGTGAATGGAATACAATATCACTGAAGCAAATAAATAAACTTATAATTCATTTTTGTTTTTGAGTCTGCTACTAAGCCATCTAATGAAGCTAGCCATTTGATACAATACTATTTTTTATTTAATCCCGTAACACTGAATTTTTGGGTGCAATAGTGTTTTTTTGGTTAATAATTTATTTAGTTTTGCAATATTGACTAAAAATTTTCTGCCTTGAATTTCTATTGATTTTTGTTCCTAATAATAAGTTTAATTAGATACTAAAAATATACAATTATTCTCATAAGTTGTTAATAAGGACGTGTTCGCTTTGACTTGAGGTGCACAAGTGCTATTACTATCTCATTGCTCCTTAATTGATTGTAGTTGGCTGTCATATAGATCAATTTCTCTTCATTTTGATTTCAGAATATATCTGTTTGAGAGATTTTTTGTGTTCAGACTGACATATGCCACCGCTGCTGATTATTACCCTTTCCTTTTATCTTCCCTGTTTTATAATCCTTTTCTTCGACACCTTTAGAACTTGCCTTGATCTCTCCTTATAGACGATCAGGGGTCTTTACTTGGGACGTGTCTCATGCATTTGCTGTTTCATTTGTTTGTTTGAATAATGAATCGCTGCCTCCTTAATCTGTACTTTAGCCGATTCATTAAGGCATTGTTTTTCTTTTAGTGGATACTTTTAGATTCCTTTATTATTATTATTTAGTGAGGCATAGTTTCTTATTATTTTGATATTTCAAATTAATGATATTAATTGTTAATTGTTATTATTATTTACTATGATATCACTTGTTGTTATTTACTAAAGCATAGATAATATCAGTTTCTTGTGACTTCCTATTATTATGATAGTTGAATTTAATGGTATTAATTGTTCTATTTATTAGATATTCTCATTGTTAACTATGCTAATTATACTTATGATAATAATAGTTAAATGGCCATTTCTTTTTGATATTTATTCGATTTTGTTTCAATATTCCATATTTGGTTTCAATATTCCATATTTGGTGTTACAAGTTTCATTGTAGGGACAGTAAGCAACTAAAGGGATATAAACATAAGAACTCTACTTCTTGAATCCATAAGCCATAAAACAAAGAAGAAGAATAGATGAAGAGTGACGACACAGGGATCTGCACAGTAAAGTAGTACTAACTCACCCTCTTTCAAGTAGATTCAATGCACCTTATGTTTCCTCAGCTTCACAGAATTTGTTTTCCAAAATAAGCTTTGACTTACCATCAAATTGCCATGGTGACAAGAATACAAAATCTTAAGACCATATTTTCATTTGCTGCAGCTTGGCAATCGGAAGTATAGAATATGTTTTGGTTAAGCTGAATAGGACTTCGTTCAAGACCACCTTGTGGAAAGGATTGCTTCCTTTCGTGGAGGCATCATTTCCAATCCATGGCCTTGGTTGTATCTTGAATGATTCTCCCAGTTGTCACTGCATACTACACTTAATCTACCATCCTCCCAAAAATGGGTAAGGCAAAATAAATCATATATTCCTAAAATTTGTTAGAGGCATGATGTTCTTCCCAATATAAATATCAATTTAGATGCAATATACCACTCCCAATACTATACCTGAATCTATATATGTTTATGAAATCAATGAGGTCTCTCAAGGTGAACAGAGGAAAGAGGACTGTTGGATCCACATTAGGAAACTATTTATGGACACTATAGTCCTTTAAACTCTTTAACATTCCAGAGTATTATTTGTCTGCTAAAGAATAGAGGATGAACTAAATGCCAAACCTTCACTATCTATTCAATAATGAAGGAAGTGGCAGTGGTCTGAAAGGCAGAATGTCCAGCCTAATAGCACAAGGGTTGTAAAATAATTTATAAAATTTTACTGTGGGATTGAAAAACAAAAGGGGGCCAATAAAACTTGAAACTTACAAATTTTATGCATTTTGCATCTGGACAGTGTAAATATTTAGATAATTTTGCTTTAATTGTTCATGTTTTAAACACTTGCAAATGCTTTAGTGTTCTGCTAACTTTAAACTGCATTTGCATGTGCTGCATTAACTTTTGGATTTTATAAATGTTAAGACAATTTTGTACTGATTGTTCAGTTTTAAGGTTTTGACATATAATGATTTTGCCATTTGCATATGCATGTTTTTATTTCCGTCATCGAACACAATTTCAGTACAGCAAGCCAACATCTACATACTAAACTGACCTTATTACAACAGCAAATTTCTTGTAACCTGCCTAGTATTTCTCCAACAACCTCATCAGGCAGAAGTGAATTCAACATATCCTAGTTGCTATCCAAAGAACCAATTATAATCAAAGAGAAGAGGACCCAAAAACAAAATAACAACAAACTCAAACTAAAGGATTTTTGCATCCTATTAACACCCTATACAGGTCTGTGGACAATTTTTAATCAGGAAGAATGGTATTTTTTCACACCCTTTGGCATTTTATCAACAGAATTGTAACTGCAAGGAAATGGATGACTACATATATACATATATAATAAGTTTATTTGTAGAAATTATCAAAGCTTTAACTAGATAAAATGAGCAATTTATTTCTAGGCATCTTTAGCTTTTAGATTAACCGTTGTAGAGTGTCTGAACCCTTTTATCTTGAATGCAGAGTTGAAACTGATGTATGTTTATGATAGTTGTTAATGTGTTCAATTTGTCTATTTTGCAAAAGGTGTGCATTGGAAAACAACAAGAGCATCTATAAACATACTTCAACGGCATATAAACTTTCACAAGTAAGATATTACTCGTATTTTGTTTTTATATTTCTAGTGTGTTTTTATATTGTGCATAAAATGGCAGAAAAAAGTGAATCATAAACAAAACACAGGTACAATAAGAGGTGATCTGTTGATTATTCTGTAAGGCCTCATTCATTTCCCAAGTGCATCCACCAAATTTCTGCAAACTGCAAATCAGCCAGAGAATTTTATAGATTATTCTCCAACGTCTTATTCACAATTTTAATACATTATGAAAAATACATTCTCTACTGTAGAAAATGCTATGATGTTCATCAAAAGAGAATGGTCATTGCAAAATTGCATCCTTTTGTAGTCTTTTGGATTTGTAAGTGCATAGATAAGGGTGAAGATCATCCAAAAAAACTGTATCCCTCTGCAATTGGCCAGTCAATTTGAGGACAAAATTTATGACTGAATGACGTCTTAACTCAAAAAAACTCACTCTTGTTTTAGGTAGTCCATCAAAAAAGAAAAACATTCCATGAAGTCAACGACAAGATGAACTTTGAAAGTGATATCAATAGGATTGAACTGAGCATACTTAGCTAACCGGTCAACAACCACAAAGATGCAACCTCTACCACTCACTTTAGGGAGACCTGCGATGAAGTCCATGCTGATGGATCATCATTTTTCATTTGGCTAATGTAAACGTAGAGTTTTAAATGTTTCCACTCTCTTTCTTTCACATTGCTCACAAACCCCTAGGATATTCAGATAGCATTCTTGAAAACATCACTCCCTTCCATTTGTAGGTTTTTCTTATTTGTGCACAAGTTTTGAAGAATCCAACATCTCCATTTCATAGATATGTTGGTTTTTTATCATTACCTTTAATTTGAATCTTGATTTGGAACATAGATCCAACCTTTCACAGTGATATTACAGAAGTAATATCTGCTCTTCTTGGCAATAGCTTCCTTCTCATTCTCCAATAATGCAGACAACTTGTCATCTTTGGCCTGCTCTGATTCAATATCCACTATTCTGTCTGGAGTAGCTACTGACATAGACTGAATTTCCAGAATTCTAGATGAGTCATTGGTTACCACAGTTTTGTTACTGAATGACTTGTTAACTCAAAAAAACTCCCAAAACTTACTATTGACTTTTAGATCCCTGTCACTCACTCTTGTGATGCATTTCAAATCTTTGGCATTACACAACCATGGTGCAGAGTATTGGTATCTTGCTTGAGATCTTAGTTTTTATGTGACATTGGTTGTGCTAGAAGTGTATCTGTGATCATCTCTCGTTGTAGTTGAAGGGTTGCCTAGAGTGACATAGGCATCTATTGCACTTGATGATGGTAATTTGGCTAGGAGGTGGGTAACATTCCTTATTTTTCCCTTTCTTAAATATCTCTTAGGAACTTGAAATTTTATTATTTTAATACCTTTTTTAGTTTGCATTTATGCTTTGAAATTAAGGATTGTAATTATATGATTTATGTATTTGATTATGTAATTGTTTGTATTATTATGCATTTGATTGTCATCTTTGGCTTATTCTGATTAAATATCCAGTTCTCTATCTGGAGTAGCTACTGAAATAGACTGAATTTCAAGAATTCAACAAAAGCCATTGGCTGCCACAGTTTTGTTACCTGCGCAGTACTGAATTTTGAAATCACATGTTTGCAGTTTGTCATCCATTTAGATTGCCACTCACTGAGATAATGTTCTGTTAGAAAGTGATTCATTGAAACTGTTATGTTTAGTTCTAACAGTAAAGTTGCCATAAACCAAAATACTCTTTGAACTTGGTCAACACATAAATTGCCACTAGCATCTCGTTATCATAAAAAACAATTTCTTTTTCTCATCTAGCTAAAGACTTCTCCTCATCATATATCTTGACCATGGAGACAAATAAGCACACATGAACATTCAGCCTACTTTAGTTAATTTTATTCATATTTTAGGTCCAAAAACTCAAAAATAGCAATTCAAAGAGTTTAATACAAAACTCTTTGAGTTGGATGTTGCAAAAACTCAGTTACCTATCATGAAATCTGCTAGATTAATTTTCCTTTGGCATGTTTTACACAGAAAACACATGTTATACACGAGATTGTAATATCCCACAGTCAAAAAAAGATCGGTTGAGAAAATACTCCTGCTCCCCTATGCAATGCATGCCATAAAAAAGTGCAATGTTCCATCAAGAGAAATTTACTATCCTTGATACATTTAGTGCAGTTCTCTCCAGTTGAACAACATAAATTGACAGCAAAGATTGGGTATAAGTTTGATGGAGATTATACCCACCCTTGACAAATAATAGTGATAGTCATCCTAATGTGACCCATAACTGGCCCCTAAGTGGTCAACCAATAACTATGTGGTATATGGTCTCATATTTGGTAATATGCATTGGTGCAATCTAACGTCATTTCATAACAAAACCTTTCTAGGCAATTATTTTGGACATTTGAGCATAAGTAACCATTGTAGAGTGTCTGAAACCTTTTATCTTAAATACAGAGTTGAAACTGATATATGTTTTTGAAAGTTGATAATGTGTTTAATTTGTCTATTTTGCAGAAGGCGTGCATTGAAAAACAACAACGGCATCTACAAACATACTTCAACAGCATATAAACTTTGACAAGTAACATATTACTTCTATTTTGTTTTTATATTTCTAGTGTGTTTTTTATATTGTGCATAAAATGTCAGATAAAAGTGAACCAAAAAAATCATTGCATACTATCATAGATGTAGAAAGTTATGAATCAATGAATAGGAATAAAGAACAAACAATAGACCTAGTATTGAAAAACAATAAACTTTTCAGGATAAGTCCATTTGTATACAACGTTGGCGATTGTCTTTTTGACTCTTTGCAATATTTGTTACATATGCACTTCACTTCTGTAAGCAGCTTTCCAAGACAAACCACTAGTTTATTTTGGTATTGACTTGAGTTCAGTTTTTGTGAAGAGTCTTTCACAATTTTCGAGTTATTTAAAATTTTGTTTTTTAGATTTTAGGACATTCAATATCAGATTTTCAATGCTATTGTTGATTTCTCCAGAGGCTCATGTATGAAGAGGAAAGTGGCCTCTTTGATTTCAGACGCTCAGAAATTGCTCCCCTGCTTTTACTGTTTGATAGACGAGAATCACAAGATGATCCTGTGACCCCTTTACTGAATCAGTGGGCATATCAGGCATTGCCTCAGACAATTGCAAATTTGTAATTTAGTTTATTTATACATAAGTGGTGATTCTTGTGCTAAAGATTTCACTCCATAATTTGATAGCAAGATTCTTTGCTAATGCAATTTTTCATATCATTTTTCAAGCAATGGTACATGAACTTTTGGGGATTAAAGACAATAAAGTGGATTTAAGAAATGTTCCTAAAGTTCCAAACGATCAGCAGGTTTTTATTTTTTAATTGCTTAAATTGTCAATTCTACTTTTGCGTTGATGGGCTCTTTATGTTTTCTTGTACCATTCCTAAAAATTCACTTCATATTCATTGGAATAGGAGATTGTGTTATCATCAGAACAAGATGCCTTCTTTTAGGGGAACATGTATGACAATTTTGGTGATCTTGGAATGAACATTAAACGAATGGTGAATGAGTACCACCAGAAAGCAAAAAGTAATCATAACATTCAGACCTTAGGTATGGCTTCGACCAAGGATACATTTTTTCTACTTTGGCATATAATGAATTGGTGTCTCATTTAACTTAGTCATGTGTTCCATAGAACTAGTATTAGTGTATGTGTATTCTTACTACAAATGCTATTGAATGAATGGTAAAACTGATTATGACTCTTCTCATGCATAGAAATGTCTCAAACCATGTGTCGATGGTTGCTGCAATGAGCAAGATTGTTGATGAACAAAAATTAATGTCTTTATCTCATACAGAACAGGACTTACCATGTAATGCAGGGCAGGTGGCAGCTTTTCTATACAATGAACTCTGAAGTCACAACTCTGTTCCCAGCCTTTCAGGTAGGTTCATGAACGCATATTTAAACATATGCAGCAGACTTATAAATTAAGGTAGGGGAAGATAGCAAAGATCACAGTTTAGCTGGTAGGATAGCTATTGTTAGCTATGATGTGAGAATATTCTAGTGCTTTCACCAATTAATCCTTAATCTTTGTTAACATAATTTCAATATTACTAATGCTATATGTTGTTTTTGATAGGGTTGTGGGACCTATGATTCTGAACTCCACTCCAAGGGTAAATGAGGCAAATGATCAATGTAATGTTAAATGCATTTTCAATTTTGTTGTCAGGTAAAAATGTATTAAAATTTGGCGATCATCATGTTATCATGCAAGTGCCTTATATTCTTGGAGCTTTGGCACAATAATTGTTATTTATGCAAGTACAAAAGGTTTTCTATTAATAGCTCTGCCAATGGAAAGTAAAACCATTGCCTATACAAAAAAACATAATTTTTCTTAAAACAATATACAGCTACCAACAATATTATGTCTCAACACTCATTAACTGACTATATAGTACATACACAAAAAACTATCATGAAAACAGTGCATGCTTCTGGATCATATTCAGACCAGAAATGATATGTAGACAAGTTCCCAGCATTTTATGCATGAGGCCTCATGCCAGGGACGTTAGTGTGAGAAAAAACAGGTTTAGGCATATTGCAGGAAGAGCTTTAAAACATAGTAATAAGCCAACAGTATGTTATAACAAGATAATTCATGTGGGGTTTCTTGTCATTGTTTTCTCAAAATAGTGTTGTAGCACAAATCACGATCTCAATCACTCTTCTGGTTACTAGTGAACATTCCTGTTCGTTCCATCTCATTTGTTTAGTTTTTTATCTTCATCAAATAAAACTTTTGCTAATGATGTTTGTTGTTATGGTTTGCCCGATTGCAACATTGATTGCTGTTTGTGCAAACTGGGGATTTGCTGCAATAAAGGGCATGGGGTGGGGCTGGGCTATTGTAGTGTGGCTTTGCAACATTATCTTCTACTTCCCACTCAATCTATCTAAGTTTTCAATTAGATATGCCATCAGTGGAAAGGCTTGGGATTTGCTTATTGAAATTAAAATAATCCAACCCATATGTTATTTGTTTTGTTGCAATCAAGACACTTGGCTGACTCTGTAAATCTAATTTATTCACGATCGTGTATATCTCAGATTGCCTTCACCACCCAAAAAGGTTTTGGCACAGAAGCCAGCGAAATAAAATGGGCCCATGCTCAAAGGACTTTCCATGGACTGCAGCTTCCATATACTAAGATGTTTGGTGACAGTAACAGCTTCAGAGACCTCAATCAGATGTCTGAAAAGGCAAAAAGACGTGTTGAGACTGTAAGGTAAGATCTTAAGACCACAACCTTTTTGTTCTTTGCGTTGATCATTATTTTGCACATTATGAAAACTTCTGTACTCTAATATTTGTTATTTGAACTGGATGTTTACAGGCTGAGAGAACTACATACTCTAAAAGGACAGGATTGGATATTGAAACAATTCAGCAAGCTTATACTGTTTGAGAGATGTTGGATCTACCCTGTTTGACCGATGCCAATTCTACCCTAGTCTGCTTATACTGTATTATTATTTTAGCAACATTTGGGCACCCACCCCTACAGAACAAATAAAAACTGATAGCTTGACACACTCTGAACTGTTTGTAACCAACCATAACGTGTAATCAGCGAAAGATACATACATTGAATATGTGTTATAATTGAAGAGGCAATATGTTGCATTGCTGAATCAGTTTCTTCTGAGGATCTACAGAATCTTATGATTGTAATTGGGCTTCAAAATTTTCTTAAATGTTCCATTTTCTCTATTTCTACTAACTAATAATGATATACCTTATCCAACGTTGATTGAACTAGTGTTCTTGATTACTTTACAAGTCAAAAACAAAATTGTGCTACTATCTCGTTGGACCTGCTTAACTTCTTTATTTTGTGTAGATGAGGATGATTTTTGAGGCCAACAAGACTAATCTCTCTTCAGCAATGAATTCAATATGGATTGTGATACAACATTTGCAGCAATGAATTCAAATAGCATCTTGCTCCTTGATTTTTGAGGCCAACAAGACTAATTTCTTTCTTTGCATCCAAAATTGAGAAATCCACATATATTTGTACCCTTGCTATCACAGTTAAAGCATCATCGCATAGAAAACCATTTGCAGGATCACAAATGACATTATGGGAAGCAAATGAACAAAATCCCCCATCCGTAGAGTTTGCAGAAAACTGATGTCTGTATTCTCTAGCAATGCAAACAGCAATAACAAAATTAATTTCAATCTTGATAACCAAGGACAAAAGTTCCACACGTTGGGCATACATTGTTTCAGAGTAACCAAAAAATTCGAACCAAGAAAACACCCCAAGACATAGTAAATTTTTTCCTGTGTAAATAGTTATTGAACATGGGCATAACACACCCCTGCTACAAAGTATAATGCGTATCTCCATACAATAACCAGAAAAGTTTGCGAGACCAAATATATGTGCTTCAAAAGCATCATAAGCTACTGATTAAAGACCTTATATTGCTCAACGATGACAACTAAGGGAATTGGGAAACCAACTCAATAATCTCACATTAACTAGTAGACACCATCTAACACCAAGATTGGGCTAAAGCAGCAACAATTGGCAAATACAACCCAAGTTTAGTTTAGATATATTCTTTCATAACCATTAGCTAGTTCAATTGGTTGTACACCATCCAAAATCAAGATTGAGCTCAGAACAAACAAGTGTAATATACCAATCAAGTCCAATTTGTTTTTTCTTTCTATCTCTTAGATATTAAACTTTACTAATGAACTTTTCAGACCCAAAACCAATTATTCAGGACAGAGAAATGGCAGTTGAAACCTCCTGCTTTGAATTTAGCTGATCTTACTACCTCAGTCCCTAAAGCAGGGAACCCATGAACTTCCCAAGTAAAATCCACATGCTGAGAATCATCTGATGTCTTGCTCAATGTGGCTCCTAATAAAAATAAAAAGTCTAGGGCACCTTCTACTTAAACTTTTAACATTCCCAATCCACAAGAGAGAATGCAAGCCTTTTTAAAATTGGGCAAAAACAGAAAATAGAATTCGTAGGCTGCAATAATAACATCAATAAAATTGAAATTCTAACCTTAATAACATCAAACGAAAAATACCATACTCATCCTAAAATAAGAATTCAAACAATAATGCTGAAATAAATCCATCCAATAAAGCAAGATTGATAAAAATAATCCCTTTAGGAAACTCCAAAAGAACCAATGATCACATCAATCTTCTACACAAGAACTTTAAAAACCTTAAATTACCAAATCAGAATCGAAAACAGGAGTATGACATGTCTTAAGTCAATGCTCAAATCCATACATCAATAACACCTTAGAGTCGGAATACATTCAAATTGAGCAGCCATTCAAACTAAGTAAATATCTTCCAACTCTTCTCTCAAATTTTTATCTACTTACATGTCTTAAGAAACCCATTGCCCATTCACCCACTTGAGAAAATTTGAAGATATCAACTCAAAAAATATCAAGTTAAACTAAAACCTGGTTTGCACTGAATCATTTACAACAAAAATGAAAACCAAATTGGAATTCATTAACATTTGCCAGGTCTCAAACTAGTACTCAGATATCACCTCAAACAAATCATAAAATTAGAATCTAGATAAATTAATCATTGTTTTTGCAATTTATCCAAAAGCTTAATCTTGACCTCATTACGCTAAGAAGTGTTCTACAGTCAAAAGGGGTGGAAAGAACCTCCGTCAACAAAACCCCAAGTGATACCTTTGAATCATCTCAACCCATCTCTTCATCCATTCCCATCCAATATAATATCACAAATCCTTATCCTCCCTCAAAAATACCAAAAATAGTAATCAAGGGAGATCCCAATTATATTGAGGATGATGATGAAAGTCTTGTTGATCAAGATGAGTACGAAATAGACCCCTTTGATGTCATCATTGCTAGCAATATTTGTCCAAGTGTCTTCAAAAATCCAATAACTCATCCAAGCTATTCCATAATGCCTCCATCCAAACCCATTAGCAATCCTTATGCTACTTTTGACAAGTGAAATTTATTAGCTACCCAATCCACATCTCCATATTATCCATCCACATCTCCATATTATCTCCCATCCACATCTCCCTCTCACCTAGTATCCACACCTCCATCTTCTCCCCTAATCATATCTCAACCTCCATCTTTGCACAATAACACTATCACCTTCATCCCTAGTCCAAACCCACCATCTCGTTATCCCCCCAAACCATTTACCAATCTATAATCCTAATCATCTACTCCATGATCACAATCCTCCATCTACTAATATTTTATCCTATCTTAATCTACCATCCACATCCTTCTATCTCAATCCACCATCCACATCCTCCTATCTCAGCCCACCATCCATTTCCTCCTACCTCAATCAACCATCCATGCCCCCCTATCTCACTTCACCTTCCAATCCTTCATATGTTAATCCTCCCTCCAACCCGTCATACTCCTATCCTCCATCTAATCTTGACCCGCCCACTAATACTAATCCTCTACCTACTCTTAGTCCTCCATTCATTCCCAACCCAATATCTAATCCTCATTCTCCAATCCATAATCCTAATCATCCCACTACTCCCCTTCTTACATCTATCCCTAATCCTTCATCTATTCCCAACCCTCCATCTAAGCCTAAAATATACAAGTATCTAAGCCTAAAATATACAAGTATCTAATTTCGTATGTCATACAAGGAAGTCTCCTAACAAAGAAGTCATCACCAAATCCACATCCTAAAGTTTTGGAGTCATTTAACCCCACTCCACCATAGAGGCCAAATTTTTGGAGTCATGTCTCCCCAACTTGATCTTTTTCTATGATCACCTTTGCTACTGCATGGTCAATTGGAGATCAATTGTGAGGTACAACAACAAATCCCAAAAATATTTATATATGTTATGATAATATATATTTTTTTGGATGAATATTGAGACCTTATCCATGATTATTGTAAGTTATATTCTTGTAGTTTTTTAGTAAGCTAGAAATGGACACTATTCACTTGTTTATCCAATTCAAAATGAACTACAATGTTTTGTTAAATGTTAGTTTGAATATTTGGAGTTGTTTTCTATGTGTTGTTGGATGAATCTACATTGTGTTGAACTTTATAGATTGAAAACTAATGCTTAAAGTTTGAAAGTTATGAAAAAAATTGGCCTTGGGAAAAGAAATGAAGTAGTTTCACTTGGAATCCAATCTAGTTTTAAATCCTTGTGTAGATCAATTTCATTTCAACATTATGTGTTGGGCATAGGTATAATTGAATTTTAGCATAGATATCTTCTTAGAAAAAAAATAGATTCAAATGTTTAAATTAAGAAGAAATATATCTATTTTTTAAGACTCTCAAACTTATGACAAAACTGAATTCTATGTTGTCATATGCAACAAATGCATGGTTGCTATAGAGGTCGAAGGGTTTTCCACACAAAATATTAGTTCACCATAGAGGCCAAAGAGTTCTCTACAACGAACATTAATTCACCATGGTGTTTGAAGGCCCTACTATAGAAAATGTTGGTTTGCCACAACAAATAAGAATTCTTCATATTGAATATAGGGTTCATTGTGACAAAAAATCATCTACAATCACATGTAGTGTATTTGTATTTGTATTTGTCATAGAGGTTGGAAGGTTCAAAATATGGATTCACCATGGAGATTAGAGGGTTCTCCACAATGAGCACAAGTTTGCCACAATATTTGGAAGCCCTACCATGGCAAAGAGAACTTGTCAAAATGAGCCTTAAAATCTAGTATTTATCATGTCTATTAATTATCTAATGATTTTAATGTTTTAATGATCCTTAAACTATAATTTTTGGTAGAATGAAAAATTTGGGTGCCTTTA
>VDFB02271358.1:860278287-860371430 GCA_007258455.2 Sequoia sempervirens
CTATTTTTGTTTTTGATGAAACCATGCCATTTGCTTAGGATCAAGTCCTATTCAACACTCATGTGATTTCCTATTTCTAGTTTTGAGGTGGAATGTTTTTGGGCTGGTATGTAGGAGAAGTGCCAGACTAGTTAACCTTGGTGGTGTGTATGTTGTTTCCAGACAATATACATGTTTGTGTTGGAGCTTCTCTTGGAGAATCTTATTTGGTCAACAAGAATGAGGATTTAACATGGTTGCAACAAAATATTCCTTTTGAGGAGCTAGCCTGTCTTCATTCAAGGAATATGGCATGTGGTCTTTTAATCTTCCATTTTCCTTAGATGATTGCATGTAACAAACTAAGAATATCTCAAATTCTGGTGCAAATGAAATGAAATTTAAGTGTAACTAAGCCTGGTGCTTGTTGTTCCCTTGTTCTATAAAAAGTATTTCAGGGCTTATTACATAGGTCATATTCTTAAGTCTCAATAGGGTTCTAGGTAAAAGCTAAGTTCAGAAAAGTTACTTTGAATAGAATACTAGAAATAGGCCAGTAGTTTGTCTTGGATGTGAAATCTTGTATGTAGTGATCTTAAATAAGTTTTATAGAAATTACTGATATCAAAACAAATATTAGTCTAGAAGTAGATACTCTCCTATGCATGTTCCTTATAAGTTATGAATGAGAAATACTAATGGTGTTATCATTTTTCTTCAGATGTTTCATTTGAATGTATTACTTTGTTTTCAACTTTAATTCAAGGAGTTAATTAAAATGCTTGAACAGGGTTATAAAATTTTGTAAGGAATGGCTTAGGATTCATAAGAAGTAAATGTTTCAGGAATAATGATTTTTCATAAATGCTAAGCAATATGAAGATAGTCCACTTCTTTCTAAATTGAGTAATTTGTAAATCATTGATAATTATATACTTGACTCTGTTGCTCCAATTGATGAGACATTGGTCATTTTGTTAGAAAATCTTGCATAAAATGAATAGATAGTGTTCATGGTCCTAGACATAAGATACAACAATATTCAATTAAAAATATTTCCAAGGATAGTATATGTGGAATTATTCCTCATTTCTAGCAAATAGCTAGTCACTCACTTGAAAATCTGCCAAATCTTCAGTGAGATGGATTTTATTTGCAATAAGTAGGAATGAATATATTTATAAATGTGTTACTAATCAATTATACAAGTTCATGAAAAAACAATTGGGATTACCATCCTAGGTTTCACAGAGCCTGAAGTGAAGGAGTAAAGACTATAAAACCCTATGCTCATTGTGTTGGCCACTAACCTAGCAGTTCTTCATCATAGGAGTTGGCTACTTCTTAAAGAATTGCTCAGTTTTCCTAGAAAAATCACCAATACTCTCCACTATTTCATAACTCTTTATTCAAGGCTAAGTTAGCAACATGGGGAAAGGTAACCTATCTTGCAATCATGGCTCAAAATGGAAGCATGGAAAAATCATTTGAATTGTTTGACAATAATGTTTTCATATAAATGTATGCAAAATGTTGTAGCATTGACAAGCTAGTGAGCTCACTCACTAGCTTGCCAATACAGTAGGGTTGAGAAGGTAGGGGTAGTGTATGAATCATAGAAATGAGGTCTCATGGTTATATACATGACCACGAGTCCCCAATTCTATGAGGCATACACTGCACCTACCTTGTCAACCCTACTGCATTGGCAAGCTAGTGAGTGAGCTGGCTTGCCAATGCTCCAATAGCTTTCCAATGTGGTAGGGTTGAGAAGGTAGGGGTAGTGTATGCCTCATATAAATGGGGTCTCATGGTGATGAGTATATCACCATGAGACCCCATTTCTATGAGGCATACGCTACCCCTACCATCTCAACCATACCACATTGGTAGGCTATTCAGTGAGACCCCAATGCAGTAGGGTTGAGAAGGTAGGGGTAGCATATGCCTCATAGAAATGGGGTATGTGAAGCATTTTTTCCCTGGTCATTTTCATTTTCAACTTGTATAGAGGTTTTTCATTTTTGGATGTCCTCATGCTTAAGGAAAATTATCAAAAAGATGTGCAATTGGCCACATGGTGGTTACGTAGCTTTCATCTCTCATCTTCCTTTCGAGAGAAATGTCGAGACACATGTTAAATTTTCAAGCATTTTCTTACGAGCTATATTCATAAGCTCAGAGGTTTCCACCTAGATGACACGCCACCTCTTCACTATGGGCAGTTTGCTTCTTCTATGGAGTAAAATTTTTTGGGAGTTTTTCGGAGCTGACTGGCTTTCTTCCTTTCTCTTTATTTTATTTTATTTTGGGGTAGGTGCCTTAGGTTGATGTGACCGGTAAATAGGGCCTCTTTCCAGGTTGTTATTTCTAAGATTTGATTGTTTTCAATCCCTTATCTTTGCTAAATATCTAGAAGACATAAATTTAGTAGTTGAGGATTAATGATCAAAGACTTTTGCAACCTAAGGATCCATTATCAGATTACAAGCTATCAAGTTATGAAATTTAGTAGTAATTAATTTTGTTCTGAGGTAGTGCTTTCTTCTTTTGCAAGTTGTAAAATCAAGGAAACAACATAGTAAAGGGTTGGATTCCAAGTAGTAGTTTCTTGAAAAAGAAGAATTTTCTTTAGTTTTCTTCAGCTTTTTAGAATTATTTTTAGAAACAAGTTGCAGAACTACTTTTTTCTAGCATGTTATACCTATTAAGGTTTAAACTATTGTCAGATTGGCATCCGACCTCTATTTCAAAGTTCATTTGATAATCAAAATGTGAAAATTTGAGGATAATTTATTGAGATTGTGCATGTTTGACCTTTTTCAAGCTTTCTTTCTTTATAATCTCGTTTTGAATGGAACATTGTGTCTTGCAAGCTGAATCTAGATAGTTTAATTAGTGGATTTTTATGTTGTATGCTTGTATTGTAGAATAGTAACTTAAGAAAACTGGACTATGTCATTAGACTTCTCTAGTTTTCTGAAGGTTGTTATTTTATTGTGCTATGATGTATTAGGAGATAGAGTTCATGTGATTTCTGAGATATTGTTCTAATAATTGTAAGAAGTCTTTATGTTTGATCAAACTTTAATGAACATTGCCTGTGAAAATATTTGAAAGTTTTCACTATCCTTAAAGTTAGCCTTTGTTGTTTGTTCTCTTTCCAACAATGAAGGGTAGTGGCGTTTTGTGTCTATTTATATCACTCATAGGAATGATTCAGGTTTGAGATGTTGTAAAAGCTTTGGTGCATCACCTTTTATGTTTTATTTTGACATTTCCTTCTCCCCTTATCTCAAAATGCCCCAAAAAAGAGTTGGCTTTCTATAAAAATCCTAGAGGTATTTAGTGAGATACAATTTGTCACCCACTTGTTGAATTTCCCATAAGACTGTCGGAGAGGTGCAAGCTTTGATGATCAATGATTCTTTTTCTAGCACACCTAGTGAGCAAGAATTATTCCAAACATCTGATTAGAAGTTAGAAATATTTCTTGAATCAGGCTAAGAAAGGAAACTAGAAGTTTCATGCCTAGAGTCCAAATGAGAGCATCTTCGAGAGATCACTTCTAGTATTCTCATTTACCTACCTTGATCCCTAGGAGGAGAAGACTGTCAGGAAAGCTAAGGTGCAGAAACAACTCTCCTAATGTCAAAACCTCAAGGAAGAATGCAAAGACTCATTTAAATTTTACAATTACAATCCAATTAAGATGCACTTTGAAATAAATAGCAGAAATAGAGAATTAGACAAACACAGGTGAACACCAGATTTATGTGGGAAAACCTTACGGGAGAAAAACCCACCACACCAAGAGAAGTCACTTTGTATTACAGTAATAAAGATTACATATAGAATTCTAACTTATCTTTCTAATGTCAGATTACAACAACTTTCACAATGATCAAACTTGTACAGGAACCTTCACGTTACAGTCTTCATAGAATAGAATTCATTCACTGATCATACAATCACATAACAATCTGTCAATCCAATGAACCAGACATCATCTACTATACTAGAATATATTCATGTCATTCTTGTCTATTGAGTTTCCTCATAGAATTGCCACAATGAACTATCTCCCAATAGTTCCCATTCGGCTTCTCTGATTGGTCGAATACCAGCCACATAGGATAGTCAAATGGTCAAGGAGACATTCAAAAGAGTTTGCATGTCGGTGAGACACAAGTGTCTCCCCGATGCTCAAAGGCTTCATATCGATATCGACATAGGTTCCAATAGTCGGCAAGATGATATAGCGAACACCATGAATCATACCGAATCCATCAACATCCATTGCATCTCTATCAGCAAGAGTTTCTCCATTGGTAAGACATTTTATTGAGCTCACAAGTCACATCGAAGAGTCATGTTGTCAGAAAAAATTTCACTCTCGCCAAGACCTCATATCACTATTCACAAGTCACACCAATCTCAACATTGCTATCGGCAAGAATTACCACTCACTAAGAGGTTACACTGAGATTCCTTATGTTACACCGAAGCATCCAACAATTGTTGAGACCTATCGCTTTTGCTAGGAGATCATACCAAGGTTCAAAGTTACTCTGAAGTGATCAGCAGTCGGCAAGACTCTACCGCTATCACTGAGACATTACTCTAAAACCTCCAGTCATACCGAGTGCCAAATAATAGTCAGAAAGACGTATTACTTTCATGGAGAGTTCTTATCAAAGTCACATGTGTTACACCGATGACATTTACTATCAACAAGAGTCTGTTCAAGTCACACCGAAATGTTGGCTATTCCATTGGTGAGACCTTCCATTCTCGCTGGGACATCTTCTTGAAGCCCTTTGAGTTACCCCGAGTGAAAACGGTTGGTGAGACAGTCACACATCGACAAGACTTCTCACCGAAGAATATAATATACACCGAAGACCACAAATGCAACATACTGCTGGTGAGACAAAATATCTCGATAAGACTTCTCACCGAGCCACAATAGGTTATCCTGATGACTCTGGACAATGTATAAGTGTTCGGCGAGACTTCCTCAAGGTCATAGCTACCTGTACAAAACACAATGTTTTAAAGCTGCTAGTCAGCCAGACCTAAAGCATGTCACACCGACTTAGCTCCAATAGAGGTCTCAGCCTATGGGATTGAGACATACATTTCCAAGAATCTCCCACTTGACGAAGATCACAAAGGCACCTCCAGAGCACAACAAAACTTATTAAAAATCATGGGCACTAAGGCCCATTGAACTGGCACACCACCTAAACTTGTATGTTCTCACTAGATTCGTTAATGCATCTGCAACATTCTCCAAAGTATCAACTTTTTCCAAAATGACCTTTCCATCCTCCACCATATCCCATGCAAAATGATACTAAACATCTATATGTTTTGTTCTTGCATGGAAAGTAGGATTCTTTGCTAGAAAAATTGCACTTTGACTGTCATAGAAAATAGTTATTTCCCTTGCATCAAAACCAATGTTAGAACACAAATGTTTTAACCAAACTGCTTCTTTACAAGCATGTGTAGCTGCCATGTATTTAGCATCCATAGTGGACAAAGCGACTACAGCCTACCACTTACTCATCCAACTCACTGTACCATGATTCATCATGAAAATGTATCCACTGGTGGACCTCCTGTTGTCAATACCCCCTGCCCAATTAGAATCTACATAACCATGAATGTTGAGAGACTTCTGTGATTCAACCAAGTTCCCATGGTAACACAAAGCATATTCTGAAGTCCCCTTCAAATATCTAAACACTCTCTTCATAGCATCCCAATGTATTCTTCTAGGATTTTCCATAAATCGACTAAGAACTCCCACTGCTTAGGAAATGTTTGGCCTTGTACAGACCATTGCATACATAAGATTGCCAACCACACTAGCATAGGGTACACTCGTCATGTCCTCCATCTTAGTAAGAGATTTTTGACAGTCCTCAACAGATAGTTGCATTCCCTGCAAGACTGGAACAACTAGCTGCTTGCAATCATTCATACAAAATCTCTCTAGAACAATCTTCATATACTTACTATGACTGAGTGAAAGTTTTCTATTCTTCATATCCCTAGTTATTTTCATCCCCAAAATATACCTTGCTACACCAAGATCTTTCAATTCAAACTTAGCAGAGAACTGAGACTTAAGATCAAAAATCATTATCTTACTATTGCCTATGAATAGCATATCATCAACATAGAGAGAAATAATAAGCACTCAATCACTTTTAGCTTTATAATAGACACAATCGTCAGATTTCAATCTCACAAATCCCAAAGACAATACAAAAGTATCAAATTTTTGGTACCACATTCTACGAGACTGCTTTAACCCATACAAAGATTTCTTTAACTTGCATACTAGTTTTTCTTTACCTTTTTCAATGAAGTGCTTAGGCTGGGACATATAGATTTCTTCTTCAAGATCACCATGAAGAAATTTTGTCTTCACATCCATCTGTTCAATCTCTAAATCATATGCTATTGCAAGTGACAAAAGAAATAAGATAGATGTTAGCTTTGCTAAAGGAGAAAATATTTCCCCATAATCAATTCCCTCTACCTGGGAATATCCCTTCACAACCAACCTCGCCTTGTAATTTTCTACACTACCATCCAGACCTATATTCTTCTTAAATACCCATTTATAGTCCATAACTTTTCTGCCTTCAGGAAAGGGCACCAAAATCCAGGTATCATTCTTCTCAAAAGATGCCATTTCTTCATTCATGGCTTCCAACCAAGAGTCTGAATTAAACATTTTAATTGTCTCTTTTATAGTCCTAGGCTCATCAGTGCTAGAAATCAAAGCATAGGCACAAGTAGAATCTATCAAGGAGAACCCATACCTATCAGGTTGTTTTCTTTCATTACTTGACCTCCTCACTAGCTGAGGTCGAGGTTGTTCTTCTTCTTCCAAACTTTCAGAACTGCTTGAGCTCTCCCCAATTTCAGGTACATTTTGAATTTTGAATTCCTCTTTCTCTGATGTTAGAGGAATTCAAACTACATCCTTTTTGTTTTCAGGCTTTGTCCCTGACTGCAGATCCAAGGTAGAAGGTTTCAGCTCATGAAATATTACACTTTTGTTGTATACAACCTTCTCCGTATTAGGATTCCAAAGCTTGTATCCTTTTATGCCAGCACTATAGCCAATAAAAATACATTTGAAATCCTTGTTCTCCAATTTAGATCTTTTCTCATTTGGCACATATGCATATGCCTCACAGCCAAAGACTTGAACATGTCTAAGAGAGGGCTTCTTACCAGACCACGCTTCCAAAAGTGTTTTGTCAACAAGAGCAGAGTTTGGAAAACAATTTATTAGGTAACATGCAGTAGATACAACCTCAGCCCAAAACTTCTCCTCCAAGCCAGCACTACTCAGTATACTTCGTGCTCTCTCCATCACTATCCTATTGAATATTTCTACAACTCCATTTTTCTCTGGAGTATAAGGTGTAGTCTTATTTCTTTTAATCCCATAGTCTTTACAGTATCTTTCAAATTCATCAGAACAAAATTCACCGCCATTATCAGTCCTTAAGCATTTTATTTTTCTACCAGTCTAATATTCAACAAGGTTTTTAAATTCCTTAAATAGACTAAACACTTCTAATTTACTTTTCAAAAATAATACAAATGCTCTTCTTGAATAATCATCAATAAACGACACATAGTATCTTGATTTAGACAAAGAAGGAACATTCACTAGACCAAACACATCAGAATGAATATAATCTAGCAAACCAAAAGATTTATGAGGACTTGAGTAAAAAGAAACACGGTGTTGCTTTCCATATATACAATGCTCACAGAATTCAAATTTGAGATTACAATCTTCAAGCCCCTCAACCAGGTTTTTACTTTTTAAGGTTTTTAAACCTTTTTCTCCTATGTGGCCTAGCCTATGGTGCCAGAGCATAGTCTTATCTACTAGAAGTTTTACTTCCATAGAGTTTACATAATTAGGGATATTTCCCTCTTTACCTCCATGAGTAGCTTTATGTGACTTTACATAGACACTATTACATTGAATAGTGTGTGCATCCAGCTTGTACAGGGTACCAATTCGAGCACCTCTAGCTAGCACCATAGAGCCTCTAGTCATATTGCATCCATTTCTAGAGAAAATGACTTGTACTCCAATATCATTCAGCTTACTGATAGAAATTTTTTTTTGAGCTAGACCTGGTATATGCATCACATCCTTGATTCCCTTTACTCTGCCATCAGGGAATTAGATTCTGACTCTTCCATGACCAACTATCTCCAAAGATGAATCACTTGCCAAGTACACCTTTCCACCATTGTATTCTTCATACTTTGTGAACTAGTCTCTATGAGATGTCATGTAAAAAGATGCTCTAGAATCAATCAGCTAGACATCATCTAATGCCTGTGTAGCCAAGGCAGCAATGAAGGCATCTGAATCAGCCTGAGAAGAATCATTATCAGAAGAGCACTTCTTCTTCTTCTTTTTCTCCTCTTTACAATCCTTTCGGACATGACCAGGTTGCCCACAATTCCATCATTTCACCTTGGACTTCTTTCCAGGAGACTTTGATCTCCCCTCTAATTTTGATTTTGATTTCTTATCCTTCTTCTTGCCTTTCTCTTTTGATCTTCCTCTGATAGCAAGAGCTTCCTTCACCATCTCAGAAGATTCCCTTCTCATCTCTTCTGATAGCAAAGAACCAACAACATCTTCCATCTTGAAATTTGATGTTGTACTTCCAATAGCCATCACCAGATGATCCCAAGAGTTTGGTAAAGAACATAATAGAAGCATACATTGATCCTCTTCTTCAATTTTTACACCAACATATGTTAATTGAGCAATCAACATATTAAATGCATTTAAATGATCAGCTACAGACCCTCCTTCTTGCATTCTCAAAGAGTACAGCTTCTTCCTCAGGAACAGTTTATTCACCAAGGACTTCCCCTGATAAATAGACACTAGTCTCCTGAACAAAGAAGATGCGGTCTTCTCCTCATGCACATTAAGAAGAACAAAGTCTGCCAAACAGAGCCTTATTAGCCCCTTAGAATTTCTATTTTTAAGGTCCCAATCTTCTTGCTTCATTCCTATAGGTTTAGTTCCAGACACTGCAAGCCACAGATCACGATCAACTAGAAGATCTTCCATTTTGAGTTTCCACAACTCAAAATTACTACCATTGAATTTCTCTATTTTAATCTTTCCTAACGTGCTAGCCATCTCAATCAGTAATTATAATTAACAAACTTCTACAAGACTCCCATTGAACATAATTGAATAAAAAAACCCAACATACCCACAAGGATAACACAATTGGCCAGGCTCTAATACCACTTGTAAGGAAAGCTAACATGTGGAAACAACTCTCCTAACATCAAAACCTCAGGGAAGAATGCATAGACTCATTTAAATTTTACAATTACTATCTAATTAAGATGCACTTTGAAATAAATAGCAGAAATAGAGAATTAGACAAACGAAAATGAACACCAAATTTACATGGGAAAACCCTTATGGGAGAAAAACCCACCACACCAAGAGAAGTCACTTTGTATTACAATAATAAAGATTACATACAAAATTATAACTTATCTTTTTGATGTCAAATTACAACAACTCTCACAATGATCAAACTTGTACAGGAACCTTCATGTTATAGTCTTCACATAATAGAATTCATTCACTAATCATACAATCACATAACAATCCATCAATCCAACGAACCATACATCATCTGCTATACCAGACTATATTCATGTTGTTCCTGTCTGTCGAGCTTCCTCATAGAATTGCCATAATCAACTGTCTCCCAATAGTTCCTATTCGACTTCTCTGATTGGTCAAATACTAGCCACATAGGATAGTCAAATGGTCAAGGAGACATTCAAAAGAGTTTGCATGTCAGTGAGACACAAGAAGTGTCTCCTTGATGCTCAAGGCTTCATATCGATATTGGCATAGGTTCCAATAGTTGGCAAGACGATATAGTGAACACCATGAGTCATACCTAATCCATCAAAATCCATTGCATCTCTATTGGCAAGAGTTTCTCCATGGGAAAGATGTTTTACCAAGCTCACAAGTCACATCGAAGAGTCATGTTGTCGAAAAAACATTTCGCTCTTGCCAAGACCTCATATTGCTATTCACAAGTCACACCAATCTTAACATTGCTATCGGCAAGAATTACCACTCGCTAAGAGGTTACATCGAGATTCCTTATGTTACAGCGAAGCATCCAACGGTCGGTGAGACCTATCGCTTTCACTAGGAGATCATACTGAGGTTCAAACTTACTCTAAAGTGATCAGCAGTCAACAAGACTCTACTGCTATCGGTGAGACGTTACTTTGAAACCTCTAGTCATACCAAGCACCAAATAATAGTCAAAAAGACCTATTACTTTCACCGAGAGTTCTTATTGAAGTCACATGTGTTACACTGATGACATTTACTATTGGCAAGAGTCTGTTCAAGTCATACAAAAATGTTTGCTTTTCCATTGGCAAGACCTTCCATTCTCATTGGGACATCTTTCCAAAGCCCTTTGAGTTACCCTGAGTGAAAATGGTGGGTGAGATATTCACACATTGATAGGACTTCTCACCGAAGAATATAAGATAAGCCAAAGACCACAAATGCAACATATTATTGGCGAGACAAAATATCTCAATAAGATTTCTCACCGAGCCACCATAGGTTATCTCAATGACTCCAATGTATAAGCGTTCGGTGAGACTTCCTCAAGGTCACAACGACTTGTACAAAACACAATGTTTCAAAGCTGCTAGTCAGCCAGACCCAAAGCATGTCACATTGACTTAGCTCCAATAGAGATTTCAACCTATGGGATTAGACATACATTTCTAACAAAGACTTATAGGTTTTGTATCACCTGTATGGAGTAATAGAGTAAGAAGTAAGAGTCCAATATCTAGAGCTTTACCTACTCCACCTAGAGGAATAAATTTCCAAATTAAAATACTTGTGTATCCAATCCACATAAACCTTTTTCTCTATGTCTCATGTACCTCCCCCTCCCCCTAGGAACTTCGTGACATGGGATAGTGGTAGTCTATTGCAACCACCACACCCCTAGATGTATGACCTGCTATACCCGCTAATGCCCTCAAAGCTAGTCCAAGATTATCTGGAGAAGATTTCAAAACCCCTTCTGAACACCTTCAAGATATAGCATAGGTATGTAGGGTACATAAAATATTAGAGGAAAACATTGCGTTGAGATTGTTGGCTACCTCATTCAAAGGGAAAGCCCAAGATTGGTATCAATCTTTGGATTTGGGCTCTATCCTCTCCTAGGACCAGCTTGGAGAATGCCAGTTTGAACATTTATTAGAAAAGGGAGACTGTTCCTTGTTGCTACAACAACTGATTACCACAAAGAGGGCTCCACATGAAGCAATGGGTGACTTTAACACCATATTCCATAAGACCTAGCAAAGGATCACCATCATTTCTCTACCTTAGACTACCATGGCATTCATGTTTTATCTAAAGGGTTTCAACCCCAACATTGTAGTCATTATAACCTCTATGGGGGAAGATATCTTTCCTGATGCATACGAGGTTGCAATGTGTGCAAAAAATAGTCTGATTGATGTTGGGAAACTTCTGCCATGGCCCCTAATGCCATTCTTTGCAGAAATCCTAGATCCTCCAAAGGGAGAGACCACTTCAAGCGCTCCCATGACATAGTTGATGTTGGTCACTCTGCAACCTATGAACGTACATCCAACCGCTCAAACAATCATGTCATATTTATCCTCAATGGCAATAAATATTAGCAAGATGAAGGATCTCATGCAAAATTTTGCTAACAAGTTGGTCATTATCAAATGATAACAAGTGATGCCCTCAAAGTAGGCCATGGAAACCTATGGTAGAGGGAAATTGTCTTATCAATAGAATCCACATTAAGGATTCTCTAAAGGGGGAAGCCAATAGATGGCATCCGCAAGCCAGATAGTTCTAGTCACCATGCCATTACAGATAGTCAAGGATAGTTTGAATAAAGAGTTAGTCCCAGGCCAAAATAATTTGGCAAAGGACAAAAAAATTTGGTGCTTTCCATGCAGCGATAGTTATATGCCCTGAAATTTCCCAAGGGGGAATATGCAATAGATGATAGTGGAACAAAGGAGTAAGGGAATGCCCCTGAATGTGGATGATTACAAGTTGTCCAAAATGGAAAATGTACATTTTAGAGCACAAACGCAAGGGATGTCCCTAGAGTAGGAGCTAGACATAGCACCTAACCAAGCTCTATTCTCATGGCTAGAAGAGGAAGAAGTTGTGTTCGCAAATGAAACTATGATGACTAGTGTTCCATCAGTGTAGTTAGATTATAACACAAGTTCAAAAAGAAGGCTCGTAGGAGAATACGTACAACAAGCTTTACCACATCCTTTGCCACATCAATTATTGTCATAGAAAAAACTAGCCTCATCACCCATTGTTCAACCTTTTCTACAACCACACAACACATCATTGGAGGAGGCTAAGAAGATCAATATGCCAAGCCCAGTCATGTTAGAACAATTTCCTCCAAAATTGAGAGAAGTACCATTGTTTAAACCCAAGGTCCAAGCAGTCAAGATACTTAATGTAGTGGAGCAATTGATGAAGGTGCCATTCCATGTATCATTGTGGGACATCGTATCAATTCCTGAACAATAAACATTGTTTTAAGAAATGTTAAAATAAGAATACCAAAGTTTGTTTAAGGATGCACTTCAGCTAGACAATCAAAGTGGAGATAACAAATCCTTGTTGCCCACTTAGGCTCTGAAAGTTACAACTTATGCAAATGATGTAGGAAACACCAAGGAGAAAGAGGTAATCAAAACAAAGCTCATGCATTTATTTTTAACACTTATAGTGAGAGATAAATTGATGCATAACAATATGATTGATTCGGGGGCTAGCACCACTGTCATGCCAAAACAAGTGGTAGGTGATTTGAAGCTAAAGTATGAGCCTCTTGAAATGGGGATCATGCAACTGGATAGGAAGAAGGTTCCAATCGTCAGACTGACAAAGGACTTGTCCCTAACTGTTTTCTCCTTCCCAAGTCAAATAGTTATGCAAGAAGTAGTAGTGATAGACATTCCACCAGTCTTCAAATTTTTTCTATCAAGAGATTTTACCACCAAACTTGGTTGATACTTGTCACTTGATTGGTCCCCTTGATATTGAGAACCTAGCATGGGGAAAAGATGAAGATCCTATCTAAATAATTGCATCCTAAACATATTGCGGATGACATAAACCTATGTTTTAGGAATACATATACCTCTTTTCCCCAGTAGGAGAGATACTGTGCAGAAATTCCAGAAGAAGAGGGAGATGCAATCAGATAGACTCCAAAAGAAGTAGTGTTTCTCAACCAATCGACTAGTTTCGATCCATTTGGTAACTTTCATGGAATGGGGTTGGGCACCTATGCTATTTTCAATGATGATCAGGTTGTTCTAAAAATGTCTAAGGATCATAAGGGATCCGATGACCTGTCTAATAACTGTTTATGGACCCTATATTTTGACAGTGCCAAGTGTAAAGGTGGCTTCAAAGCAAGTGTTTGATTAATATCCATGATGGGATCTAAAACTCTTAGAGCTTATCATTTTATATTTTCATGTTCAAGTGATGATTTTGAATATGAGGCTTTGATCCCATGGTCTAATCCTTGCTAAAAAAATGGGTATAAAGAGAGTACAAGTTTTTGGAGATCTAGAGCTAGTGGTGAGCCAAGTCCACAGCCAAGCAACCATAAAGAACACCTGAATAAAGTCATATAGAAATAGAGTATGGGATCTCATCAAGAATTTTGAATCCTTCAAAATATAAATAATTTCCTAATTGCAAAATGGTATTGTTGGTCAGATGGCTCTTGATGGTTCACAATTTGAACTAATTTCTAAATCGACAAAGTAGAGTGTGGCACAAATCATTGTCTGACCCTCAATTCTTGACGAGAAAGAAAATTGGAAAATTTTGGGTGATGATATTTAAGTAGCCTTTGACTATCCATCACCGAAGGTAGACTTTCTCGAAGAAACAAGGAAAGGAAAAAAAAGATTCTTTGAAGATTCAAGGGGTGGTAAAGAACTTCACATCGAAAGCAATTGCAAACTAAAAGATGGAAGGGGAAATCATTCCAAGAATAAGGAAAGGTTAAAAGACCTATGCTTCAAATATGGTCTCAAAGGATATGACCCAGGAATATTCTAGTGTACTGTTGATTTGGTGAATGGATCCAAATCCATCCAACAGAGACAAAGGTTAGTCAACCCAAAAGATGAAACTGTGGTGGTGTAGGAGCTCTCCAGGTGGACCAAATATAGGACCATAGATGTCTTGCTATTGGTAGGATGGATTTTATAGATGGTGACCAGATCAAGGATTTTTTCCCTATTGGATAATCCCTCAAGATGTGATTGGGTCCAGGAGAATGAGTTTGATCAATGCATTATGACATTTACCACTAAGTGGGGAATTTTTTCATATTCAAAAATACCATTGGAACTCTCTAATGCTAATGCATCTTTTTAGTCAGCGGTAAGCATTACCTTAGAAGGGTTGATCAGTCAAACTATCCTCATAAGTCTGGGAAACCCAACAATCTTTTCTAGATCAATAAATAATTGTTTTAATGACCAAGAAAAGGTTTCCCAGAAATACCAATAGTTCAAATTTTCTTTAAATCTAGAAAAATGTGTCTTTGGAGTACCTCAAAGTAAGCTTTTTAGCTTCTAAAATTCAAAAGAGGGAATAACCATAAAGCCTGAAAAGGTCTGAGCGACAAAAGAGTTGTGTTTCCTACTGAGGAAAATTAATTTTGTTACTAAATTGATATAAGATGTCACGAGCATTGCACAACTAGTCACCTTGATGTTTAGAAAGAATCTACCTCTTGAATGGACTTCCAAAGACAATTTTTTTTTATGAACTAAAGGCGGCCCTCTCTGAAACCCTAGTGTTGGTTAGCCCAAATTTTTTTGAAAGTTTTTTAATTTTTGAGAAAAGTGGCCAACATAAGGCAGTTCTTGTGCTTGCTAGGAAAAATGAGAGGTACAATGAAAAACGTCCCATTGTATTCCATTCGAGGATCCTAAAAGGTTTCAAATCCATTGTGCGGGGATGCGTGACCAAAGGAAAGATTGATAATTTCATCAAAGAGCTATCATTTGGGTTCGATTGACTCAAAATTGTTGTCTGGCAATGCCCTAGTCATCGAGAAGTCAAGAACAACAATTTTTGCTATCAGAAGTAGGGTTTTCCTAAAAATCTCATCAAGTTACCACTCACAGGGAAACAAGATAACAAGATTGACCAAAAAAACCCTAATCAAAACAAATAAGCATATTGGGTTGAAACAACAAAGGGATTGGTGTAGAGATTTGTTAGCTACATTATGGGAAAACCAAATTATTTCCAATAATATTTTAAATATCTCCCCTTACATTTTGGTGTACAAAAGGGAGGTATTCATACCCATTTCCATAAGAATCCCTGCTTCACAAGTCAGGAAAGCTCTGAAGATTAAAAGGGAAAATAAAATGGAGGTACGGCTTGGAAACCCCTTCAAGCTGAGGAGGGACAAAGGAAAAGCTCATGGAACCATGATCAATTACCAATAGATGACTAATAGAGGATTCGATAAAAGGGTTTCTAACCTAGAATTCAAAAGAGGGAGATTAGTGCAAAAGTATGAGAGGCATACTAAAAAATCAAGGCAGCAAATGAAATTTGGAGCACTATGTAAAAGTTTTTTCTGAATCAGTGCATACAAAGAAAATAATGTGTACATATTCAAAGATATGAAAGGAAAAACTTTAGATATAGCAATGAACGATATTTATATGAAGATTTTTCTTGAAGATGCATAGTCCTTTAAAAAAATTAACAGTTATGTACCATATGTAAGAACTTTGTAATTTTTTCAAATTTTGAGAATAAACAACCAGAAGAGCACTAAAGAAACAAAAGGGTATGTGCAGGATCATGATGGGCCAAAAAATGGCAATATGATGGGTATGTGGCTGATGACTTTTTTTTTACACAAAATTGATGAAATGAAAAGGGTTTTTAAAGGAGATTCTCAGTGTTCGACCAATATAAATTATGTTTTACTTTGAATTTAATAAGTAATTATTATTCATTTTCTATTCAAATTACGACAAAAGTCCCGATCGATAGACTGTTTGAAAAAAATTTATAGCTTTCAAATAGTATCACTTTTTTTGAATCCAAAACATGCTTCACATTCTATGCTTCACATACTATAGGATTACAAAAAGAAAATTTGAATTTCGTGAAGTTTTGACCAAGATAAGGTGGTCATACATACAAATTTTTTATATTTTTTAAAACTTGTAATAAAAAATTCATAATTAATGATTTACTTGGAAAAAAATTACAAAAAAATATGCATCACATCAGGACATGAGTCCTCTACTTATATATACAATATTATAAAAAAATATTATCATTTTATTGTGGTTAGGGTGGTCAAACAGACACCTACTTCTTATTTTTTCCCTGAAATTTAAGTACTACTACATTGAAATTTTAAATTTTCACTAAATAGATTTTTTTTTAAAAAAAACAGACCTAGTAGTTTAGAAACTACATTCAATTTTCTATAGATTCTATTCTTGCATATTTTTGAAATAATATACATAACTTATTCAAATTTGTAATTCAAGTTACCTAACTCTAATTTTTCTTTTTTTTTGCCACTTAAGGGCCTATTTTTTCCATGATGATCCTGCACATACCCAAAACACCGTATTATATTATATTCATTAGGAGTTTACATATAATGTATGACCGAAGGCTTAGAATTGAACATGAAGTTCTCTAAAGTGAAACCCAAAAGGAGTAATGGGTAAAAAGAGGAAAAATGGAGGCAACAAACAAAATATAGTAAAATTTAGCCTCCAACCATCATAGTCGAAGAAAAGGGTCCGTTATTGCATTTTTTCATCGTCTTCTTCATCAAAATGCAAAAAGAGGGTTAACACACGACACATGCAGGCCATGCAACATAGACCTAGGGCCTACTCTCCATGAATCTGCACCAGAAAGCTAAAGTGCTTCTTCTAGGTGATACCCATAACCTACTCCATGCCATACTCTCATAGAAGAAAAGTGGCTGCCAGCTGAGAAGAGAAATGGTGCATTTCAATGTTCGTGGTGTAGAAATCAGTCAAGAAGAGCAATGATGGTATGTCTATCCCATAATCCATGTTCCTGCGAAGGTCCATAGTTCTTGGAATACCAATGTTGGGGATGGTTGCTCGCACTATCTCGCCTAGAACTTTGATTAATGAAGTGTCGAACATATTTTGACACAACTCAATTATCATGGGCTTCAGAACATTCAGGTCCAACAAAGAGGCCACAAATAGAGAAAGCACATTGCAGTTGCTTTGAATCTAGTTCTCATCAGTAATGAAGTCCACACTAACTACCCACTTGAACACTACGATAATAAGGAAGTCACATTTCTTCACCAAACACTTGATTTAGTCACTAGTGATCTCCCTCGTGAAGTAGTTTTGTAGTCTCTATGGGAGGAGTTGAATTGGGGTACCAAGGCCAGCATACATTCTGATAGGCAATGAAGTATGGTAGAACAAGAATAAGTGGAAGGCTAACTAACTTAGAAGACTATGTGTTCGAATGAATGTTGCAAAAGGTGGCGTAGCTATATATAGAAAAGGTGAACTGACAAACCAAACCAACAAAATATATATTTATGGTTGGATGGCAATGGGAAGTTTGTAGATAGAATGGAGCAAGGGAGAAAAATCATATAGAAAATTAGACAAAATTCTTTGAGAAATAAATCTGGGCATTGGGAGTAAATGCCCTCATACTCTAATTGTTGACATGTGTCCTTTGTCATCATCAATTCCAACCAACCTGTTAATGAGAAAAGACATGGATTAATGTGTTAAAAATATAAAAACTTGATGGTTGCATCTTTTGAGGGGGACCTTACATCACCTCAACACATTTCGAATGACGAAAAGAACACTTTTTAATATAGTAACTTTATTTGTAAAAGAGGCAGCAAGGAGAATGTACTAATTCAATCCTCATGGCATTTTTGGAATTCCCAAGGGATATAGATTTGATGTTCACACATATTGCCCCAGTGTCAGCATTTAATGAACCAGCAGTAATGATGTAGTCTTAACTACATGCACGAGTAAGAGAACTAATTACACTGAAAAAGTAGTTTTTCTCTAGAGAAGTAAAAGGAAAGTGGTCGAGCAAAGCTATTTGTAACCTTCTTGTACAATCATGGTGGAAACATCCACCTCTAGTAGGAAAGCTATAGTTCAAAATATAAAGCTTGGTTATGTTGATGTTCTTGGGAATTGTTCATTCGCTAATGCTTCAGCACCCATGGAATGACCATCAAGTAATGCAAAAAGATCCAACGTGCTAAGCACATTTAAAGAGAAGTAGTACAAGACATCACTGATAATTTTTTTGACCCTAGGCTATCTACCAACCCTAAAAATCTTAGGGAAGGTGCATTTTAGAGGATGTTGGAACATGCGGCATCAGAGCATTTTGCATTTTGATTCTGCAATAGTGGTCTTCCATAGTTTATACTACCTATTGTACATCCATGCCCATGGCTAGTTGATGCATGTGCACACATTTTAAACAAAATAAATATAATCTATTGGGAGTCGTGGGATCAAGATTACCATTTTTTCCAAGGCTATATGAGACATGCTATGTTTCCCTACAAATTGGGGTGTTGAGGCTTTTGATGAAGAGTAGATGGATGCCCTAGGGGAAGACATGTTTGCTTGAATGAGTTTATGTGAGGATAAAAAAGGAGAAGCCACAAAGAGGACAAATTAACTAGTCCCTTTCATGCAAGAAATTTAAGAAAGATACACAGTTTGTATTCTCAATGTTGGCTTGGGTTTTTGGCCTCGACAATGATGAGGAACTCAATCCTTTCTATTTTTCCCTAGGCCTTGCACTAAAAATGGAAAAATTTCTGAGGCATTATAATTTTGCTAAGATAATAGTTGGGAATATCAAAAAATAATTGAAGAATTACTGTACCAAGTCCAAGTTCAGGTATTCTTCTATTCTAGTTCATTTTCTTTTACGTCAAAATTTTTAGTGGTTGGGAAGGAATGCAATGGTATGTAGGTTAGATGAAAGGGTTGTCTCCAATCATTTTCTGTATGCAACCCTATACTTTCAAAGACATGAGATTATTATCAATTTGTGGATTATTTTTTGAGGCTAGTGCTTTAGGATTTGTTGCCCCGCCCCATCAGTCATTTCTCTTAGGAGGTTATAGGATGGATGGAGAATCAACCTATCCCACTCAATTATTTCTTGGGTGAAAATTTCATGTTTTTCAAGTTCCACAACTTTCCCATGGAGATTTTCTGACTCCCAAGATTTTTAACTGATAGGATTTTTGTGTTGGAGGCATGCCACCAAGTATTTGTTGTTGATAGGGTTTATGGATTTGGAAGGAATAAAATGAAGCTTTACTATTTTCCTCTCATGATTGCTAAGAGCTGGGTAATACTGACTAAGTGAAAGACAGAGGATGAGATCACAAATTTACTGGCAGCCTTGGGTTTGGTCCTCATTTGTGACTAGTGGGATTATAACCTGAATGGGATTTTCACTTTAAAGCATGAGGTTAGGGAATATTTACAAAGAAGGAGGAACCTGACTCAAGAAAGCCTAGAGGTATACATTGATCTAGCTCACATTCTAGAGGAAAGGCCAAGATGGCTAAGTTTCTATGAGCTACAACTAGGATACCAAAGGAATCTCCTGATAAACAAATCTCTCAATGCATAATTGAAGAAAAGGGGTTAGTTAGAAAGGAAGAAGTTTGACTTTTGTAGATTCTGACAGGAGATGAGATTTCAAGGTGTACATTTTGGAAACTTTCTTCTTGATAAGGAGTTTGAGGATTTATATGACTTGGAGGTTGATTCTGACAACAACAATCCTGAGACAAGTCATGAAATCAGGACAAGTCATGAAATCAGGACAAGTCATGAAATCAATGAATAAAGGGTTCCACCTCGAGTTTCTAGACAATGGGAGTCTAAGAGTCAGAGAATTCAAGGAAAACAAGTTCACAAGCTCCCTCTACTTCTGACACCCAAAATAAAGGAAAAAGGACCTGATGGTCTCTAAAGTCATCCACCGTAATTGTTGAAGGTCAGGTGTTAGAAGACTCTGCAACCAGAGGATCATAACATACTAGTTCTAGTCATTTGAAACAAATAAGGATTGAAGACTTGGGTATTCCTGATATGCTTATCTGATGAGAAGAAGAAGTGGAGTCTGTCCTACAAAATGCTTCATCAACCATGGCTCAGGTAAGTTTCACTTCCCCTCTTCTCCCTATTTTCTTGTCTCTTGTCAGCTCCTTACCTCCTCTCATATAAAGGAATCCTCCATCCTCGGCCCTAGATTGATAATTCTAAATGTGCCCCCCACCATTTTAAGTGGATCCATAGATACCATCTCACGCACTGAATGGGCACCATCCACTGAAGCTATTATCATGTCATTAATCACCCTATCAAAGGCCCCTATTGGATCGGCTAAAACCACTACTTTTTATTTTACTCACATACCATCTGATAAAGGAAAAGCACCTCTCCATCAACTTGCTTTTGTTTTACCCCTACCAAGTTTTCCCTTACTCAATTTGGCATCTTTCCCTTTTCAATAATCACACTAACCTTTACATCCCCCCATGCTCACACGTCCAAAGTGTCCCCTCCCATCACTCTTTTTGGGATTCCCCCTAGTGCTTCCATTGCAACACAGAGTGTGAATGTATCGCAAACACTTTAGGTTCATTTTGATGCTACCAAACAGGCCTGAAAGGTTAGAAAGCAAAAAATATTTTCAAATAATGCTGAGAAGCCTGCTACAAACAAGATCGAGGCCTATTTCAATGAAGAGTGAAACTCTCTTCTTATTACCACCATGTAGCTGCTACATTCAAAATCCAAAGGGAAAATTTAGATGGAACATTATGACATCCATGCTATAGGCCTAGAATTGAGTGAAAATCGCCCACAAAATAAGATGGTCCTAACCAAAGCTACAAATAAAGTAGTATATGTTGACTATGATAGGTTGGACTGGAGATTAAAGAAGTACGAAGTGGAGTTGGAAAATATGAAAGAGATAGTAAGAAGATTTCAAAATGAGGTTCAAGCCAAAGAAGTTGAAGTGACTCACTTAAGGAAAATTCAAGGCTAGCAGGAGGATGTGTCTAAGTTTCTTGCAGATGTTCAGAGTGAGTGAATTCAGATTTGCACCAAAATTAAAAATTGAAAAGGAGAGATAAATAATGTCCAAGCCTGAAACTCCGATGATCTTCAGAGGATCTAGGTGGAAGTAGAGGAGTCTAGACAAGAAGTTGGAATATTGAGTTCTAAATTAGAAAACACTCTTCAGGAAAAGGGCCAAATGGAAGAAAGTATAAAGACAAGAGAGGCTTGTTTCAACCAAGAGTCAACTACTTTGCAAGGGTTTGGACCCCTCCCTTTGATAAAGGGGTTGATAGTTATGCAATGGAGTGGATCTCAGCTGGTTTTGTTGTTTTGGGACAAATCTTACAGTTTTTAAGGGATGGTCAGGAGCTAAATGCCAAGGTTGAGCCAATGGCCAATTATTTTATACAAAAGTGTGTATCTTGAGTGGTAGATTCCCAAAGTTATCTCTAAATTATTCATCACCACTAACTAGGCCCTAGAAGATGTAGGAATTCCCAATCGGTGGATTGCCTCCATCAAGGCCAATGAGATTATCAATTGTCATAGGGTTGCGGAAAAATGTAAAGATTGTCAAATAGTGTTGAATAAGTAGGTTGTTGAGATCAAGAAAGACTTTGACATCTTGGTTAGTTTTGGTTTTCCTCCTCTCCTTTTACTAGATGAAGATGTGCTAACAATGGAGAAGGTTAATTATGCAATCTGATGCAAGATCCAGGCCTCAATGTACATTCCAAGTTCAAGTGTCATTCCTACAGTTGATGATGTTGAGTGTGAGATATATCCTCTTTCTCAACTCTATTATCACTTGGGTGCATTTTATTCTAGATGGGGGTGCATCTCTTAAGAGATTTTCAATATCAAGAAATTATACAGAAAAAATCATACCCTTCTCCTACCAACTGATGCAGGCTAGGAGGCTCAGTGTGCCACACTCGTCAAACTACAAGAAGAACTAGAGGGCTAGGTTCATGTCTTCACAAAGTGAAGAAACTTGTGAGTCACCAGAATTGTGAAGCATTTTTTCCCTAGTCATTTTCATTTTTGGCTTGTATAGAGGTTTTTCAATTTCGAATGTCCCCATGCTTAAGGAAAATTATCAAAAAGATGTGCAATTTACCATGTGGTGGTTGTTTGGATTTCATCTCTTGCCTTCCTTTTGGAAGAAAGTTCGATACATGTGTCAACTTGTCAGGAATTATCTTAGGAGCTATATTCATAAGCTCAAAGGTTTCCACCTAGTTGACATGTCACCTCTTTGCCACGAGCAGTTTGCTTCTTCTATGGACTAATATGTTTTGGGAGTTTATCAGAGTTGACTAGCTTTCTTCCTTTCTCTTTATTTTATTTTATTTTGGGGTCGGTGCCTTAGGATGATGTGACTTGTCAATAGGACCTCTTGCCAAGATATTATTTCCAAGATTTTATCATCTACAAGCCCTTATCGTTTCTAAATATCTAGAAGACATAAATGAAATAGCTAAGGATTAATGAGAAAAGACTTTTGCGGCCTAACCAAGGATCCACGTTCAGATTATGAGCTATCAAGTTATGACATATGGCAATAATTACTTATGTGTTGAGGTGATGCTTTCTTCTTCTGGTGGTTATAAAATCAAGGAAAAAGCACAACAAAGGGTTGGATTCCAAGTAGCAATTTCTTGAAAAAAATAAGTTTCTTTATTTTTCTTAGGATTTTTAGAATTATTTTCAGAAAAAAGTTGCAAAACTACTTTATTCTGGCATGCTATATCTATTAAGGTTTAAACTATTGTAGAATTGGCATCCGACCTCTGTTTCAAAGTTCATTTGGTAATGAAAGCACAAACTATTGAGGAGAATTTATTGAGACTATGCATGTATGGATTTTTCCAAGGTTTCTTTGTTTATAGTCTCGTTTGAATGGAACATTGTGTCTTGCAAGTTGAATCTAGATAGTTTAAGTAGCGAATGTGTATGTTGCATGCTTGTATTGAAAAATAGTAACTTAAGAAAACTGGACTATGTCATTGGAATTCTCTATTTTTCTAAAAAAAATTATTTTATTGTACTATGTTGTATTAGGAGATAGAGTTCATAGAATTTCTTAGATATTTTTTTGATAATTGTAAGAAGTCTCTATGTTTGATCAGGCCTTAATGAACATTTCCTGTGGAAAGATTTGAAAGGATGTATTGTGCTTAAAGTTATCCTTTTTTGCTTGTTATCTTTCGACCAATGAAGGTTAGTGGCATTCTATGTCTATTTATGTCACTCAGAATGAAATGGATTTGAGATGTTGTAAAAGCTTTGGTGCATTGCCTTTTATGTTTTATGTTTACATTTCCTTCTCCACTTATCTCAAAACCCCTCAAAGAAGAGTCAAATTTCTATAAAAATCCTAGAGGTATTCTGTGAGATGCAACTTATCCCCCACTAGCTAAATTTCCCATAAGACTGTCAGAGAGGTGTAAGCTTTGATGATCAATAGAGTCTCACAATGATATTGATATATGCCTCATAGAAATGGGGTCTCACTATGATGCATATGAGTGTGACACCTCATTTCTATGAGGCATACACTAACCCTACCATCTCAACCCTACCACGTTGGCAAGCTAGTGTGTGAGCTAGCTTGCCAATGCTCCACTAGCTTGTCAATGTGGTAGGCTTGAGAAGGTATGGGCACCGTATGCCTCATAGAATCATTGTAAGACCCCATTTCTATGAGGCATACACTTCCCCTACCTTCTCATCAATGTGAGACCCAATTTATATGAGTCATACACTACCCCTACCTTCTCAACATCACCATGAGAACCCATTTCTATGAGGCATATGTTGCCCCTACCTTCTCGACCCTACCACATTGGAAAGCTAGTGAGCGATCTAGCTTTCCAACACTCCGCTAGCTTTCCAATGAAGTAGGGTTGAGAAGGTAGGGGAAACATATGCCTCATAGAAATGCAGTCTCACAGTATGTACCATGAGACCCCATTTCTATGAGGCATACACTACCCCTACCTTCTCAACCTTACTACATTGGTAGGCTAGTGAGTGAGCTAGCTTGCCAAGGATTTTGAATTCACATGCCTTGTCCATGCTTCCATTTTGAGCCTATCTTGTAATCATGGCATGCCACATTACCACATTTCTTTAAGGAATTTCATCAAACAATAATTCTTTCATTCTCTCATATTCATCCACCTTTGACTCATCATTCTCTTCACAAAGCTCTTGATACTAACACCCAAAATTGAGACTAGGGCATAAAACCTCTTATTGAATCCTCAAACCACCTTAAATATCATTAAAATAATTTGATTAAAACAAGGAAAGGTTCCTAAAACTCTAATCTATCTCATCCCTAAACATTCACTCTCAACTCGCTCACAGGCTAGTAGTAGTCCTTAAGCACAAAAATGGGTATAATTTCCCAACCAATTTAGATCTCCAAAAAATGAAAGAAAATTTGAGAACCCATTAAGGACTATTTAAACATATAGATAAATCAAGTATGCTTACTTTGAAAAATGCTCACCTAAAACGGATTGTCCTGCTACTACAAGCCTCAATTAAGCTTTTTAAAGAAAGAAAGTACCATCAAAATAACTCCACAACATTAAACAACCATGGGCATATATTAAATAGGTTATAAAACTTCTAAATCATCAATCTCCAATGAATAAATCACTCATGAATGTAGTAATTCATTAAACCTTTGCTTAAATGCTTAAACTATGCTCAAATTGTTGGATGTTGTGGTGTGTTGCTGATATGTGGTTGTCATTGATGTCAACACTATCAACATTGTTGTATTAGAAGTTGTATATGTCGAGGATATTGAGAAAATTGTAATAAGAAGTGCTATAGATTGTCAATGGTGAAGTGAAGTTCTTTCTGTCAATGTGATCAATACATTCTTGTTCAGAGATTTTGGACTAAAGGGTTTCTTTATGAGTATATCTAGTTTATACATGTCAAGTTTCAAAGATCTGCATGAAGATTTGATCAAGTTATGAAGATTTATATTTTGACAGTTCATCTGTTACTTCAGTTTGTGTTCCTAAATGAAGATCATGCTATTTCAGTAAGTTTAGTTGTTGTGGATTCCTATTTGGTGTTTCATGATGTTTGTGGATGTTTCTAGTTTGTCCTCTATCTATGTTGCACATCTGCATTGATCATTGTGCTCATGATCTAAGATTTTCTCTTTCATGTTCATGTTTTTCATGTTCTTGGATGACAATGCATTGAAACATGTTGTGGATCTTCGAAGAGCAATTAATTGAAGTGGTTTGTGTTTGAGGATGTTATTTTCGGTCTTCACTATGTTGTGTTTGACCTTGGTTTATTCACATGATTGATCTTTATTTGATGTGAGCTGACTATTTATATTCTTTATTGCTATTTTGTTGAAGCCAACTTATAGTGATGTAATCTCTTGTTGCGGATATATATGAGTGATTGTTTTTATCATTTGGAAGTGTGAAGGAGTGAAAGTGTGAAGTTTCCAAGTCATATGTGTGACTATTGTTCAAATCATTCAAATGCAAAGCAGAGAGTGAAGAAGAGTGAAGAAGAGTGAAGAAGTGTTATTTTTCTTAACCAGAACTGTAAACAGGCATTAGCAGATGTTATTTTCTTAGTTCAAAATTTAATGGATTTAATTAGAACTTTATGTAAAACAGTGTGCCTTCCTTTGTAATTGAGCAATGAGCTCTACGTAGTGTGCTTGAATGCATGTGCATTCCCCATTCATATTTTCTTATACTTTTAATAAGGTATAATCTTGTGGACTGACCTCCACTGTGGTTTTTCCCCTAATAGGGTTTCCATGTAAAAATCTTTGTGTTATGCATGATTTTGGTGTGTTCATTTATAATTTCATGATTAATGATTAGATCTGAGAATAAGGTTAATAAGTTGAATAAGTTTGAAAATCGGTTATAAATGATTCACCCCCCCTCTCACTTGTCTTCCCTTGAGTTTCCAACAATTGGTATTAGAGTAGGTTCCTTGGAATAAGTTTAACAACTTGAGGTAATCCGGGATGGTCACTTATAAGGAGAATAGTCCTAGATTTGATGGAAAAAAATATTCTTTGTGGAAGAATCGAATGGAGTGCCATCTAAGATGCATTGGTGAACCCTACTAGAGCATCACAAGTAATAGATATGTTATTCCACTAAATAGTACTTATGTTGAATATAATACTAGGGCTAAGGAGGCATTTTTGAGTGCTTTTACTGATACTAAGATGACAATGTGATGGATTTGAAGACATCTTATGAGATCTAGAAAAAGTTGGAGACCTTGTATGAAGGTAATACTAATGTGAAGATTGCTAAGCTACAAAGTCTAAAAGGGAAATATGAAAAGTTGAAAATGGGTAATGATGAAAATGCTACTATTTTCATGAAAAGAGTGAATGAACTTATGTGTGGTATCAAATGTGTTGGTGGATAGATAGAAAAATCATAGATTTTTGCTAAAGTGCTTAGATCCTTGCTTGATTCCTACAAATTCAAGGCTAGTGCTATTGAAGAGATTTGAACTATGACAAATGTTACCAGAGATATGTTGATTGGTAAGCTTACTACTTTTGAGTTGAGTGAATTTGGTGATGCCCTTCCTAAGGTTGAATCTACAATCAAGGCCACTACTTCTGTAAGAGATAAACAAAGATGATCTGGGTGAAAGTTCATCAAGAAATACATTCAAGTATGAGGATGAAATTAAATAGCTTGATGAAGAAGAAAGAGAGCTAGAAGAAATTGAAGCATTGATTGTGAAAAGAGAAGCTAGAGGACAAGGTAAGTATAAGGGGTAGTTTCCTTTAAATGTTTCTCTTGCAATAAGATAGGTCATTTTGCATCAAGGTATCTTGAGAGAGTTTCCAAGCCAAGATTTAACAAGCCTAAATTCCAAAAGAAGTGTTACTATGCTACTAATGAAGGTGTGACAGATGATGAATTTGACAAAGGAAATGCAAGTGAAGATGAATTCATGTTTATTGCTATCAAGGAAAATAATCTTGTGTATACTAAATCTGCTAGTTGTACAAATGTGGAGAAAGCCCTAGCTACTCGAGTTGAAGAGAAATATGAATTGGTAATTGAAAATGATTTTTCTCATCATATGACAAGAAATAAAAGTAAGTTTGTGAGTTTGGAAAAGTATTATGGTGGTGTTGTGAGAATTGGTGATGACAAAGCTAGTGTGATCCATGTAAGAGGATGCATTTCTCTTGATGGTAAGAATAATACTGATGATGTCTTGTATGTTGAAGCTTTGAAGAACAATATTTTAAGTGTTGGATAGATGGTTGATAAGGGATATAGTCTTCACTTTATGGATGGTAAGTGAAAAATATTGGGAAATTCTAGAAATGTGATTGCATCAGGTACCAAAAAAAAGCTAATATTTTCCACTTGAGTGTTGCTAGTAAAATTTGTTTGATTGCTCAAATTGATGAAAGCTAGTTGTGGCATAGGAGAATGTGTCATGTTAACTTTGATAGTATTGTCAACATAAGTTCCACTAATGTTGTGAGAGATCTTCCTAAGTTGATGAAACCTACTAATGTCATATGCAAAGAATGTTAGTTAGGAAAGCAAACAAATATTTCATTTTGGAGTAAACAACAAAATTCAAATGGATTGTTGGATCTTGTGCATACTGATTTGTGTGGTCTTTCTAGAACTAGAAGTTTACAAGGATATATATACTTCATGTTACTTATTGATGACTATGTTGGATGCTGTGGTTGGGTTGATGATATGTGGTTGTCACTGATGTCAACAATATTAGCATTATTGTATTGAAGGTTGTATATGTCGAGGATATTGAGAAATTTGTTAAAGGAAGAGTTGCAGGTTTCCAGTAGAATAGTGAAGTTCATGAAGGTGTCTTGTTTTGTACATTGAAGATCAATTGTTGTTGACTAGAGGGTTTATTATTGAGAGTAAATAGTTGTGTTTTGACAGTATTTCTGTGGGTTTTGTCAGTGTTCCTCATTGAAGTTTATGTGATTCTAGTAATTTCTATTATTGTAAATATTTCTCTATTAATTCTTGTTGTTTGTGGATTCTTCTAGATCATTCTCTATTCTTGTTCATCTATGTCGATCAGTGTGCTCGTGGTCAAATATTTTTCTCAGTATATTTGGGTTTTCATGTTCTTGGCCAACATGATGGTTGTAACGTGTTATAGATCCTTGAAGATTTAAATTTGAATGTTTGGCACACTCAAGGATATTATTTTGGGTCGTATCATGATATTAGCCAATGGTTGTTGATCCACATTGAAAATTTATTTCTAAATTTGGGCTGACGTTGTAAATATGTTTTATATTTTTGGCTGACTAAGTTGTTGATGTAATTCCATGTTTCAAATATATAAGAGTGATTGTTTGGGCAAAGCTAGTGTGCATAAGAGTGAATGTATGCCAGAGAAAGTGCGGATGTGTGAATAATGTTCTAATCATTTGATTATAGAGCTAAGTGAGAAGAAGTTTGAGCGAACTGTGAAGAAGGTTTTATGTGCTTAACTAGAACTATAATTAGGCTTGTGGAGAAGATATTTTCTCAATTCATACCCTATGGATCTAATCTGTTTTGTTGTGTATTGTTGGGAAGTGAGCCCTCTTGTATTTGAGCAGTGAGCTCTAGGAAGTGTGCCTGAATGCATGTGCATTCCCATTATTTTTCTTATACTTTTAATAGGGTATAATATTGTGGACTAACATCCACCGTGGTTTTTCCCCTAATAGGGTTTCCACATAAAAATCTTGGTGTTCTATGTGTTTATGAAGTGTTGATTGTTTATGGTTTATTGTTCATTCATTAGATTTGAGATTAAGTCAAATAAATTTTGAAAAGTCTTAATATTCTATGAAAACTGATTCACCCCCTCTCTCAGTTGTTTGTCCTTGTTTTTTGCAATAATTTCTATCAAAGAAAGTTTCTCTGTAGAAGTTTAAAAGGTTGAGGTGATCTGAGATGGCATTGTACAAGAAGGAAAATCCTAGATTCGATGGAACAAACTACTCATTGTGGAAAACTAGGATGGAGTGTCACTTGAGGTGTATTGGTGAACCCTTCTAGAAGATTACAAAAAATAGATATGTTATTCCTCAGAATGGTCCTTCTACTGTTTATGAGATTAAAGAGGCTAAGAATAATGTCAGGGCTATGGAAGCTTTACCGAGTGCTCTAACAGATTCATAAATGATAAATGTGATAGGTTTGAAGAAAGCTCATGAGATGTGGATGAATCTAGAAACTTTGTATGAAGGAGATGCACATGTGAAGACGGCTAAGCTATAAAGTTTGAAATACAAGTATGAAAATATTTCTTTTATGCAAATAGTAAATGAAATATTGATGGATATTAGATGTGTCAGTGGTACCCTAGATGAGGAAGAAATTGTAGCTAAAGTGCTTAGATCATTACCTCCCTCCTATAAAGCAAAGGCTCATGCTATTGAAGAAACCAGATCATTGACGAATGTGACAAGGGATACACTGATTGGTAATCTTGTTTCCTTTGAGTTGAGTGAAATTGGTGAATCTATTCCCAAGACTAAAACTGCATTTAAGGCTACTGTATCTAGAAGAAACATGCAAAGATATGATATGGGAGAGAGTTCAAGAAAGACATTAAGTATGAGGAATAAATGAAACAACTTGAAGATGAAGAAAGAGAAGTAGAAGAGTTGGAAGCACTAATTGTAAAGAAAGAAGGTAGAGGACAAGGTAAGTATAAAGGAAATTTTCCTATAAAATGTTTTCCTTGTAGTAAAATAGGTAATTTTGCACCAAGGTGTCCTAAAAGAGTTTCTAGATCTAAGCCTTATAAATTTAGATTTCAAAATAAATGCTATTTTGTTGAAGAAGGTGTGACTGATGAAGAATATGATAAAGAAAATGGAAATGAAGATGATTAGGTTTTCATTGTTATCAAGGAAATAGTCTAGTGGCTACTAAATCTACTAAAGTTGAGAAAGCTCTTGCAACCCAAATTGAAGAAAAGGATGAGTGGGTTATTGAAAACAGATGCTCACATCATATGATGGGTGACAAAAGAAAATTTGTAAGTCTAGAGAAGTATGATAGTGGGATTGTAAGATTTGGAGATAACAATGCTTGTGTGATCTGTGGCAGAGGATCTATTTGTCTTGGTGGTAAGCATAACACCAATGGTTTTCTTTATGTTGAAGGCTTGAAGCACAACTTATTGAGTGTTGTACAGATGGTGGACAAGGGTTATGATATTCAATTGAAAGGTGGAAGATGTGGGATATTTGGAAGTTCTAGAAATATAATTACTTCAGGTAAACAAACAAAAGGTAATATTTTTCACCTAAATGCTGCTAGAGGAAGTTGTTTAATTGCTCAAGTAGATGAAAGTTGGTTATGGAATAGAAGGATGTTTCATGTGAATTTTGATAACATTGTCAAAGTAAGTTCGACTCAAGCAGTAAGAGATCTGCCTAATCTAGTGAAGTTGACTAACACAATTTGCAAGGAGTGTTAGATGGGAAAATAGACTAGAGTTTCTTTTTAGAGAAAACAAAATCATTCAAATGGGTTACTAGAGCTAGTGCATAATGATCTATGTGGTCCTTCCAGAGTCAGAAGTCTCCATGGAGAAAGGTACTTTATGCTGCTTATTGATGATTATTCTAGGATGATATGGGTTGCTTTCTTAAGAGAAAAATGTGAAGTATTAGAGAAGTTCAAAATTTTCAAATCTATGGTAGAGAATGAGAAAGGTCTAAAAATCAAAGGATTAAGGTTAGATAGAGGTGGTGAGTTCACCTCTAGGGAGTTTAATTATTTCTGTGAAGAGAATTAAATTAGAAGATAGTTATCTACTCCCCAAACCCCTCAATAGAATGTAGTTGCAGAGAGGAAGAATAGAAAAATTTTGGATGCTTCCAGAACAATGATGATTGAAGGAAATGTGCCTCAAATCTATTGGAGTGAAGTTGTAAGCACTATTGTGTATGCTTTGAATTGGGTAAATGTCAATGGTAATTCTGGTAAGACTCATTTTGAACTATAGTTTGGTTATAAGCCTACTATTAAATATTTTAAGATCTTTGGAAGCAAGTGTTATATCAAGAGAGATGAGGATATTGAAAATTTTGATGCAATAAGCGAGGAACGAATCTTTCTAGGTTACTCTATTGAAATCAAGGCCTACCGGTGCTATAACAAAAAATTGAAAAAATTGGTTGAGAGCGAAAATGTCAAAGTTGATGAGGACTTTGCTAAATCATCCAAATATTGTGGATATGATTAAAATGACATAGAAGATAGTATAAACAAAGGGAAGAATTATCAGACACATAATCAACTTGAAATTGTGCCATATGTTCTGGTAAAACAACTTCCATTTGTTCTAGTAAATCAAGGTAGTTAGGAAGGAGAGACAAGTGCAAGTGTAGAGAAAAGAATAGAAGAACCAAAAGCTCGAGAGAATCCTAAAACTTTGAGGCATGTGAAGCTAAATAATTCTGAAAATAAAATTATAGGAGACAAGAATAAAGGTTTGCAAACTAGAAGAAAGATTGTAGAAGAGTATTTCCTAATTTCCAAGATTTAGCCTAAAGATGTCAATGAACCTTGCAATGATGAACATTGGATGGAAGCCATGAAGGAAGAAATAATGTAGATTGAAAAGAATGATACATGAATACTTGTTCCCAGACCTAGAATTAAAAATATGATGGGTACTAAATGGGTCTTTCAGAATAAGTTGAATGAACAAGGTGAAGTGGTCTAGAATAAAGCAAGCCTAGTACATATAGGGTATTGATAAATTAAAGGTATTGATTTTGAAGAAACTATTGCCCCTATATCCAAAATTGAAGTTGTAAGATTATTTCTTGCTTATGTTGCATATGATAATTATAAAGTCTATCAAATGGATGTGAAGCCATCTTTTCTAAACATTGAGCTAGAAGAAGAAGTATGTATTGAATAGCCAGATGGATTTCAACTGACTGATAAGGAAAACATGGTTTACCGATTGAAGAAAGCTCTATATGGACTCAAGCAAGACCCTAGAGCCTGGTATGCTAGATTAGACAAATACATATTAAACCTTGGATTTAATAAAGGTGCTATTGAAAACAAATTGTATTTCAAATTGGATCATGAAAAAGAGTTAATTATTGAGGTCTTTGTTGATGACATTATTTTTGGAGGAGATGATAATCTATGTATGAAGTTTTCCGATGAAATGAAGAGTGAATTTGAAATGAGCATGTTTGGAGAGATGAAGTTCTTTCTAGGATTACAAGTTACTCAGTTCGACAAGGGTATCTTCATATATCAATCCAAATATGTGAGAGAATTATTGAAGAAGTTTGGCATGGAAGATTCAAAGCCTATTGGTACACCCATGGTAACTGGATGCAAGTGAACACAAAATGATGATTCTCCTAAGGAAAATCAAACAAGATATAGGTCAATGATTGGTGGATTGATGTATTTAACTCATACCAAACTAGAAATTATGAATGTTGTATGTATGGTTGTGAGATTTTAGGCTAATCCAAAAGAGTCTCATGTGACTACTATAAAGAGAATCTTCAAGTATCTAAAAGGAACATTTGAATTTGGGCTTTGGTATCCTAAGGATGATGATCTTACTTTGAATGCATACATTGATACGGATTGGAAAGGAGATGTAGATGACAAAAAGAGTACTAGTGCTGGTGCCTTCTTCCTAGGGAAGAAGATAGTGTCTTGGTTGAGAAAAAAGAAAAATTCCATTTCTCTATCTACTACTGAGGCATAGTATATTGTTGCTACAAATAACTATACTCAAGTGATGTGGATGAAAAAAATGCTGAAAGATATCATAGTATATGATGGACCTATTTCCATATACTATGACAACTCAAGTGTAATTAACAAATCAAAGAATCTAGTGCTAGCCTCTAAGACCAAGCATTTATCAATCAAGTTTCACTTCTTTAGGGAAAAAGTGAGTGAGAAAGAAGTCAAACTAGAGTATGTTCCTACCAAAGAACTGATTGCAGAAATTTTGACCAAGACATTTCTAAAGGATACTTTTGATTATCTTAGAGGGATGCTAGGGGTGATTACCTCTCCTGATATGAACTAAAGATGCATTTTCTTGCATCAATCCATGTGTTTCATAGATATTTCCTAATCTAGATTGATGTTTCTATGGCTGCTACACAAGGGGAGTAGTCAGATGTGTAGATATGTGGTTCAAAGATTGTATGTGGGAAGATAATGCTTATCTTTTCCATTGATGCCAAAGGGGGGGAAGAGCTATGTGAAAAAATGTTGCTTATCTGGAGTGAAGAATCTTGTCGGGAGGTGATCATGTAGAAGAGGTTAAGGAAGAAGAGTCAAAATATAAGGGGGAGTAAGTGTTGATTGAGAGTTGGGTTGATTGTATTTTTCACATCATGTGTTGCCATCAATGCCAAAGGGGGACATTGTTGGATGTTGTGGTTGTGTTTTTGATATGTGGTTGTCATTGATGTCAACACTTTTAGCATTATTGTATTGAAGGTTGTATATGTCAACGATATTGAGAAAATTTTTAAAGGAAGAATTGTAGGTTGTCAATGGAATAGTGAAGGTCATGAAGGTGTCTTGTTATATACATTGAAGATTAGTTGTTATGGACTAAAGGGTTTATTGCTGAGAGTATCTAGTTCATCTACCCAAGTTTCAAAGGTCTATGTGAAGATTTCACCGTGCTATGAATAGTTGTGTTCTAAGAGTATTTTTGTGGGTTTTGTTAGTGTTCTTGATTGAAGTTTATGTTATTCTAGCCATTTCTATTGTTGTGGATATTTCTCTGCCAGTTCTTGTTGTTTGTGGATGCTTCTAAATCATTCTCTATTCATTTTGTTCATCTGCATTGATCGGTGTGCTTGTGGTCAAAGATTTTTCTTAGTATATTCAGGGTTTCATGTTCTTGGGTGACATGATGGTTGTAACATGTTGTGGATCCTTGAAGATTTAAATTTGAATGTTTTGTGTGCTTAAGGATATTGTTGTAGGTCGCATCATGATATTAGCTAATGGTTGATCCACATTGAAAATTTATTTGTAAATTTGGGCTGACATTGTAAATATGTTTTATATTTTTGGCCGACTAAGTTGTTGATGTAATTCCATGTTGCGGATATATAAGAGTGATTGTTTGAGCGAAGCTAGTGTGCATAAGAGTGAATGTATGCCAGAGAAAGTGAAGATGTGTGAATAATGTTCTAATCATTTGATTGCAGAGCTAAGTGAGAAGAAGTTTGAGTGCAGTGTGAAGAAGGTTTTTTTTCCTTAACTAGAACTGTAATTAGGCTTGTGAAGAAGCTATTTTATTAGTTCATACCCTACAAATCTAATTCATGTTGCTATGTATTGTTGGCTAGTGAGCCCTCTTGTATTTGAGTAGTGAGCTCTAGGAAGTGTGCTTGAATGCATGTGCATTCCCATTATTTTTCTTATACTTTTAATAGGGTATAATATTGTGGACTAACATCCACCGTGGTTTTTCCCCTAACAAGGTTTCCATGTAATTTTTTTTGGTGTTATCTATTTTTTTGATATGTTGATTTTTTATAGCTTATTGTTCATTCATTAGATATGAGATTAAGTTAAATAAAGTTTGAAAATTCTTAATATTTTGTGACAAATGATTCACCCCCCCTCTTAGTTGTCTGTCCTTTTTTTTCCAATAGACTAGTCAAGGATGATGTGGGCTACTTTCTTGAGGAAGAAATATGAAGCTCTGGAAAATTTTAAGATCTTTATGTCAATGGTTGAGATAGAGACGAGTCTGAAGATTAAATTTCTAAGATCATATAGAGGTGGTGAATTCACTTCCAATGAGTTTAATTTCTTTTTGAGAGAGCATGGAATAAAGAGAGCTATATGCACCGAGGACCCCTCAACAAAATAGAGTTGTGGAAAGGAAGAACATAATAGTTCTAGATGTTGCTAGAACCATGATGTTGGAAGGAAATGCACTTCATATCTACTAGAGAGAAGTTGTGAGTACTTCTGTGTACACACTTAACTGGGTAAAAATCAAAGGTGATATTGGTAAGACTTCTTTTGAGCTATGGCTGGTCAAAAGAATATTGTTAGATATTTCAAGATCTTTGGAAGAAAGTGTTATATCAAAAGAGATGAAGATATAGGAAAGATTGATGCTAGGAGTGATGAAGGAATATTTCTAGGGTATGCTATGAAAAGTAAGGCCTATTGGTGTTACAATAAGAGATTGAAGAAAATGGTTGAAAGTGAAAATGTTAAGGTTGATGGACATAACTGCACCATCTAGAACTTGTGGATATGATTCTAATGATCAAAATGATAGTACAAACAAAGGTCATAATTCAAGTCAAGTCCAAATCATTTTGGTGAATTAAGAAAATTAAGAGGAAGGAGAAACTAGTAGAACATAAGAGAGATAATAAGAGCCTGAAGTTGATGAACATTCTAAGAAGACTTTGAGGTATGTGAGATTGAATAATTTAGAAAATCAAATCATAGGTGATAAGAACAAAGGTTTCTAGACTAGGAGATATATTATTGAAGAATATTGCTTGATTTCAAAGACTGAGCCTAACAATGTGAATGAACCATGTAAAGATGAACATTGGGTTGAAGAAATGAAAGAGGAACTACAAGAAATTGAAAAGAATGATACATGGATTCTTGTTCCTAGACCTAAGGATAAGAATTTAATTGGAACTAATTGGGTCTTTAGAAACAAACTGAATGAACAAGGTGAAGTGGTTAGAAACAAAGTAAGAATGGTATCTAAGAGATATTCACAGATGGAAGGTATTGATTTTGAAGAGACCTTTTCCCCTATTGCTAGAATTGAAGTTGTGAGATTTTTTCTTGCTTATGCTGCTTACAAAGACTACAAGGTTTATCAAATGGATGTCAAGTCATCTTTTCTAAATGGTGAATTGGAAGAAGATGCATGTGTTGAACAACTGGATGGATTCTAGTTGATTGATCAGGGATATATGGTTTGCAAATTGAAGAAAGCATTATATGGACTCAAACAAGCCCCTAGAGCATGGTATGCCAAATTGGATAAGTACTTGGTGAAGGTTGGATTTAACAAAGGTATTGTTGATAGTAATCTATATTTCAAGAATGATGATAAAGATTTGATTGTGAAAGTTTTTGTTGATGATATCATATTTGGAGGAGATGATAGCTTTTGCATGAAGTTTGTTGATGATATCATATTTGGAGGAGATGATAGCTTTTGCATGAAGTTTGTTGATGAATGCAAAATGAGTTTGAGATGTCAATAATTAGAGAGATGAAATTATTCTTTGGATTGCAAATTACTCAGTTAGATAAAGGGGTTTTTATATCTCAATCCAAGTATGTGAAATAATTGATGAAGAAATTTGGTATTGATGGTTCAATTCTAGTTGGTAGACCTATGATGATTGGATGCAGGTTGACAACTGATGATGATTCTATGAAGGAAAATTAAACTAGATATAGATCAATTATTGGTGGATTGCTTTATTTGACTCAAACTAGGCCTAATATCATGAATGTTGTATTTATTGTTGTAATATTTCAAGTCGATCCTAAAGAATTTCATGTGACTATTGTGAAGAGGATTTTCAAATACTTGAAGGGAACAGTTGATTTTGGTATATGGTATCCTAAAGATGATGATCTTACTTTGAGTTCCTTTACTGATGCTCATTGGCCAGGAGATGTGAATGATAGGAAAAGTACTAGTGGTGGAGCATTTTTCTTGGGAAAGAAGATGATTTCATGGTTAAGTAAAAAGAAAAATGCTATTTCTTTATCTACTACAGAGGCATAATACATTGTTGCTACTAATAATTGTACTCAAGTACTATGGATGAAGTAGATGTTGAAGGATATCAGAGTTTTGTCTAATGAGCCTATTGTTATATTATGTGATAAATCAAGTGCTATTAACATTTCTAAGAATCTAGTGTTGCATTCCTAGACCACTTGCATATATCTATCAAGTTTCACTTTTTGAGAGAAAAAGTAAGTGAAAAGTAAGTCATCTAATTGGGGTATGTGCCTACAAAGGAGTAGATTGCAAACATATTTACCAAGTTGTTTCCTTAGGATACTTTTGAGTATCTTAGAGGAAAGTTAGGGGTGATTACCCCTCCTAATCAGAGCTAAGGATGCATTGATTTGCATCAATCTGTGCATTTCATGATCATATTTTGATTTGGATTGATGTTGTGATGGTAGCTACTTAGGGGGAGAAGTTAGATGCTTAGATGTTCAGGTGTTTAGATATGTGGTTTAGAGCTTTCATAGAAGATATCTTTTCCATTGATGTCAAAGGGGGAGAAGAGTAATGTGAAAAATATTTGTGGGAAAAGAGTTGAGGAAAGAAGAGTCAGAACCTAAGGGGGAGTAAGTGTAGTTGTGTTGATGGTATTTTTCACATCATGTGTTGCCATCAATTAAAAATGGGGAGATTGTTGGATGTTGTTGTGTGTTGTTGACATGTGGTTTTCATTGATATCAACACTATTAGTATTATTGCATTATAAGTTGTATAAGTCAAGGATATTGATAAAATTGTAATAAGAAGTTCTACACGTTGTCAGTGGTGAAGTGAAGTTATTTTTGTTAGTGTGATCAGTACGTTGTTGTTCAGAGGTTGTGGAATAAAGGGTTTCTTTTTGAGTATATCTAGTTTATTCACATCAAGCTTTAGAGATCCACGTGAAGATTTGTATTATGATAGTTTTTCTTTTACTTCATTTTGTATTCTTGAATGACAATCATGTGATTTCAGTAAGTTCAGTTGCTACAAATGCCTCTCTGTTGTGTCATGATGTTTGTGGATTTTTTTAGTTCATCCTCTATCTGTGCTACACATCTGTATTGATCTTTGTGCTCACAATCGAAGATTTTCTCTTGTGTGCTCATATTTTTCATGTTCTTGGCCGACAAGGTGTTGAAGCATGTTGTGGATCTTCGAGGAGTAATTAATTGAAGTGGTTCATGTTTGAGGATGTTATTTTCAGTCTTGGTGGATGTTGTAAATATGTTTTTGATATGTGGTTATCATTGATGTCAACACTATTAGCATTTGGTCTATTAAAGGTTGTATATGTCGAGGATATTGAGAAAATTGTAAAAGAAAGTGTTCCATGTTCCCAATGGAACTGTGTAGGTGTGAAGGAATATAGTTTTGTACATTGAAGATCAATTGCTATGGACTAAAGGGTTTATTCTTGAGTGTATCTAGATCATCCAATGGAAGTTTCAAAGGTTTGCGTATAGATTTGATCATGTTGTGGTCTTACAATATTTATGTGGTCATTGTCAATGTTCCTGAGTGAAGATTGTATAATTCTTGTAATTCTAGTTGTTACAGATGTTTCTTTGTTGTTTCTTGATGTTATTGGATGTCTCTAGATCATGCCTATCTTTGTGGTATGTCCAAATTGATTGGTATGCTTGTGGTCAAAAATATTCCTCATGCACATTCAGGTTTTCATGTTCTTGGCTGACATGATGGTGGTAACATGTTGTGGATCCTTGAAAAGTAAAATTTGAATATTTGGTGCACTCATGAACATTATTTTTCATCACATCATTTTTTTGGCCAATAGTGTTTTGATCCACATTGAAAATTTAATTGCAAATTTGGGATGACATTGCAAATATGCTTTATTTTTTTGACCGACTAAGTTGTTCATGAAGTCTCATGTAGCTGATATATAAGAGTGACTTCTTCATTAGTAAAAAGTGTGCTTCATGTTCTGGATGCGCTCCTGTGTGTGTATGTGTGAATACCATTGGATTGTAGAGAAAAGTGTGAAGAAGACTGAGCGAAGTATGAAGTAGTTTAAGTGAAAAGTGAAGTAGTTTTTTGTGCTTAATTGGAACTGTAATCAAGCTTGTGTAGAAGTTATTTTCTTAGTTCATACCCTCCATATTTTAATCCTATTTTGTATTGTTGGGTAGTGAGCCCCTTTTGTAATTGACCAATGAGCTCTAGGAAGTGTGCTTGAATGCATGTGCATTCCCCTTTATTTTTTTCATTATACTTTTAATAGGGTATAATATTGTGGACTAACATCCACTGTGGCTTTTCCCCTAACAGGGTTTCCACGTAAAAAGAATGTTGGTGTTCTCTATCTCTCTAATGTATTAATTATTTATGGTTAATTTATTATTCATTAGATCTAAGATTAAGTTAAGTAAAGTTTGAAAACATTATTATTTTGTGACAACTCATTCACCCCACCTCTTAGTTGTCTATCCTTGTTTTTTCAACAATTGGTATCCGAGTAGGTTCCTCTGAAGAAGTCTAAAAGCTTGAGGTGATCAGAGATGGCAACATTCAAGAAGGATAGTCCTAGATTTGATGGAACTAACTACTGACTATGGAAAGTCAGGATGCAATGTCACCTAAGGTGTATTGGTGAAGCCTTCTAGAAGATTACAAAAGATCCATATGTTATTTCTCATAATGGTCCCTCCACCACTGATGAAATCAAAGATGCTGAAAATAATATTAGGGATATTGAAGCTTTGGTGAGTGCTATGACAGATTTAGAGATGGAAAATGTGGTAGGACTATAGACAACTCATGAGATTTAGATGAAGAACTTGGAAAATTTGTATGAAGGAGATGCACAAGTGAAGATGGCTAAGCTACAGAGTTTGAAAGGAAAGTATGATAATTTGAAGATGGGTGAAGATGAAAATATCACTTCTTTAATGCAAAGAGTAAATGAAATAGTGATTGGTATTACATGTGATGGTGGTTCTCTAGATGAAGATGAAATTGTGGCTACAATACTTAGATACTTGCCTCTCTCCTACAAAGTGAAGGATCACACTATTCAAGAGCTCAAAATAGTAACAAATATGTCAAGAGACAAGCTGGTTGGTAAGCTTGTTGCTTTTGAATTAAGTGAATTTGGTGAATCTATTCTGAAGGCTTAATCAACATTCAAGGCTACTGTATCTAGAAGTAACAAGAAAAAATATGGTCTGGGAGAATGTTTCAGAAAGATATCCAAGTATGATGAAGAACTAAAACATTTTGAAGATAAAGAAAGAGAAGTAGAAGAATTGGAAGCACTGATTGTAAAGAAAGAAGGTAGAGGAAAAGGTAAGTATGAAGGACTATTTCCTATTAAATGTTTTTCTTGTAGTAAAATAGGCCATTTTGCATCAAGATGTCTTGAAAGAGTTCCTAGATCTAAGCCTAACAAGTCTAGATTCCAAAAGAAATGCTACTTTTCTGAAGAAGTGACTAATGATGAGTCTGATAAAGATAATGGAAATAAAGATGAATGTGTTTTCATTGCTACCATTGAAAATAGTCTTGTGGCTAAAAAATCTGCTAAAGATGAGAAAGCTCTTACAGTCTGATTTGAAGAAAAGGATGAGTGGGTTATTGACAGTGGATGCTCACATCATATGACCAGTGATAAATTTTTTTTTGTAAGCCTAGAGAAGTATGATGGTGGTGTTGTAAGATTTGGAGACAACAATGGTGGTGTGATTCATGTCAGAGGTTCTATTTGTCTTGATGGTAAGTTTAACACTGATGACGTTCTTTATGTTGAAGGAATAAAGCACAATCTTTTGAGTGTTGGATAAATTGTGGACAAAGGATATCATCTACAATTCAAAGATGGAAGATGCAATATATGTGGAAGTTCTGGCAATATGATTGCTACTTGTAGAAAGAAAAAAGGTAATATTTTTCACCTGAGTACTAGTGGGAGTTGTTTAATGACTCAAGTAGATGAAAGATGGTTGTGGCATAAGAGGTTGTGTCATGTAAATTTTGATAACATTTTCAAGGTAAGTTCCACTCAAGCAGTAAGAGATCTACCTAAGTTAGTGAAGCCTACTAACACAATTTGTAAGGAATGCCAGATGGGTAAATAAACTAGAGTCTCCTTCTAGAGAAAATAGTTTCATTAAAATGATTTGCTAGAGCTACTACATACTAACCTCTATGGTCCCTCCAGAGTTAGAAGTATTCATGGAGAAAGGCACTTTATGTTGATTATTGAAGATTACTCTAGAATGATATGGGTTTCCTTCTTAAGATAAAAATGTGAAGCACTAGAAAAGTTCAAAAGTTTCAAGGCCATGGCAAAGAATGAGAAAGGTCTGAAAATAAAGTTTCTGAGATCTGACAAAGGTGGCGAGTTCACCTCTAGGGAGTTCAACTCTTTTTGTGAAGAACATGAAATTAGAAGATAGTTATCTGCTCCCTAAACCCCTCAACAAAATGGAGTTGTAGAAAGAAATAATAGAACAATTTTGGATGTTTCTAGAAAAATGTTGATAGAAGGAAATGTGTCCTAGATATATCGTAGTGAAGTTGTAAGCATTGTTGTGTACACTTTAAACTGGGTAAATGTTAATGGTAATTCTGGTAAGACCCCTTTTGAGCTATGGTTTGGTTATAAGCCTACTGTTAAATATTTCAAGATCTTTGGAAGCAAATGTTATATCAAGAGAGATGATGACATAGGCAAGTTTGATGCAAGAAGTGATGAACAAATCTTTTTAGGTTACTCTACTAAAATCAAGGCCTACCGATGTTATAATTGAAGACTGAGAAATATGGTTGAGAGTACAAATGTCTAAGTTGATGAGGATTATGCCAAATCATCCATATATTGTGGATATTATTTAGATGAAGACAATACAAACAAAGGGAAGAATGTTCATACACAAAATCAACTTCAGATTATTCCATATGTTTTGATAAAGCAACCTTAATTCGTTCTGGTAAATCAAGTAAGCCAGGAAGCATAGACAAGTGCAAGTGTAGAAGGAAGATCAAAAGAACCAAAAGTTCATGAAATTCACAAAAATATAAGGTATGTAAAGTTAAATCATTCTAAAATCCAAATTATAGGAGAAAGAATAAAGAAATGCAAACTAGAAGAAAGATTGCAAAAGAGTACTGCCTAATTTCAAAGATTGAACCTAAAAATGTCACCAAAGCCTTCCAAGATGAAGACTAGATGGAAGCTATGAAGGATGAGTTGACACAAATTGAAAAGAATGACACATGGATACTAGTTCCAAAACCTAAAGACAAAAATGTGATTGATACTAAATGGGTATTTCGGAACAAGCTGAATGAACAAGGTGGAGTGGTCTGGAATAAAGCAAGAGTGGTATGTAAAGGGTATTCTAAAATGCAAGGTGTTGATTTTGAAGAAAATTTTTCCCTTATTTCTAGAATCGAACCTGTTAGATTATTTCTTTCTTATGTTGCATACAAGAACTATAAAGTCTATCAGATGGATGTGAAGTTGACATTTCTGAATGGAGAACTAGAAGAAGAAGTATACATTGAACAACCGGATCGATTTCATCTAACTAACAAGGAAGATATGGTTTTCCTCTTGAAGAAAGCTCTATATGGACTTAAGAAAACCCCCAGAGCTTGGTATGCTAGATTGGACAAATACTTACTGAAGATTGGATTCACTAAAGGTACTGATGATAGAAACTTATATTTCAAATTGGATCATGATAAAGAGTTATTATATAAGTTTTTGTTGATGACATCATTTTTGGAGGAGGTGACAATTTATGTATGAATTTTGTTGATTAGATGAAGGGTGAATTTGAGATAAGTATGATTGGAGAGATGAAGTTCTTTCTATGATTACAAGTTACCCAGTTAGACAAGGGAATTTTCATATCTCAGTCTAAATATGTGAGAGAGCTACTAAAGAAATTTGGGATGGAAGAATCAAATCATGTTGGTACTCCCATGCTGATCAGATGCAAGTTAACACATAATGATGATTCTCCTAAGGTGAATCATAAAAGAATCACATGATAAGTGGATTTCTCTATTTAACATAGACTAGTGGATTTTTTTATTTAACCTAGACTAGACCAGATATTATGAATGTTGTATGCATGGTTGCTAGATTTTAGGCTGATCTAAAAGAATCACATGTGATTGTTGTTAAGAGAATCTTTAGATATCTAAAAGGAATAGTTGACTTTGGAATTCTTTAGATATCTGAAAGGAATAGTTGACTTTGGAATTCTGTATCCAAAGGAAGATGATCTTACTTTGAGTGCATATACTGATGTTGATTGGGTTGGAGATGTAGATGACAGGAAAAGTACTAGTGGTGGTGCTTTCTTCCTAGGGAAGAAGTCGATGTCTTGGTTAAGCAAAAATTAGAATTCCATTTCCCTATCTACTACTGAAAAAAATTATATTGCTGCTAGAAATAATTATACTCAAGTGATATGGATGAAATAGATGCTAAAAGATATTAGGGTGGTATATGAAGAACCTATTTCAATATACTATGACAATTCAAGTGCAATAAATATTTCAAGGAATCCATTACTACACTCTAAGACAAGAAACATATCAATCAATATTCACTTCTTGAGGGAGAAAGTGAAAGAGAAAGAAGTCAGATTGGAGTATGTGCCTACAAAAGAATAGATTGCAAACATATTTACTAAACCATTGTCGAAGGATACTTTTGAGTATCTCAGACGAATGCTAGGGGTAATTACCCCTCCTAATAAGAACTAAGAGATGCATTTACTTGCATCAATCCATGAGATAAATTGCTATATTTGTATCTGGATTGATGTTTCCATGGTTGCTACTCAGGGGGAGTATTCAGATGTGTAGATATGTGGCTCAAAGTGTGTATATAGGAAGTTCATGGTTATCTTTTCCATTGATGTCAAAGGTGAAGAAGTGCAATGTGAAAAATCCTTTTAAGGGGAGAAGAGCAATGAGGAGAAGAGTTAGAACCAAAGGAAAAGAAAGTGTGTTGGGTTGATGGTATTTTTCACATCATGTGTTGCCATCAATGCCAAAGGGGAGATTGTTGTATGTTGTAGATGTGTTGCTAATATGTGGTTGTCATTAACATCAACAATATTAGCATTTTGTGTATTAAAGGTTGTATATTTCAAGAATATTGAGAAATTTGTAAAAGAAAGTGTTCCAAGCTCCTAGTGGAACTGTGTAGGTATGAAGGTGTCTTATTATGTATGTTGAAGATAAGCTATTGTGGAATAAAGGGTTTATTCTTAAGATTATCTAGATCACCCACCGGAATTTTTAGAGGTTCGTGCATAGATTTGATCATGTTGTGGTCTAACATTATTTATGTGGTATTTGTTGGTATTCTTGAGTAAAGATTGTGTAATTCTGATAATTCTAGTTCCTGTGGATATTTTTGTATTGTTTCTTGATGTTCTTGGATGTCTCTAGACCATTCTCTATCTTTGTGGGACATCCACGTTGATTGGTATGCTCATGGTAAAAAAAATTATTGCACACGTTTGGGTTTTCATGTTCTTGGCCGACATGATGGTGGTAACATGTGGATCTTGAAAAGTAAAATTTAAATATTTGGTGCACTTGTGAGTATTTTTTGTGTCGCATCATTGTTTTGGCTGATAGTGTTCTGATCCACATTAAAAATTTAATTGTAAATTTGAGCCAACATTGCAAATATGCTTTATTTTTCTAGCTGACAAAGTTGTTGATGAAATCTCATGTAGTGGATATATAAGAGTGACTGCTTCATCAGTGCAAAGTGTGCTTTTTGTGTTGGATGTACTCCTAGGTGTGTATGTGTGAATATCATTCTATTGCAAAATAGAGTGTGAAGAATACCGAGAAAAGTGTAAAGTGGTTTGAGTGAAAAGTGAAGGAGTTTTATATGCTTAATTGGAACTATAATTAGGATTGTGCAAAAGCTATTTTCTCAGTTTGTACCCTCTGGATTTTATTCCTATTCTATATTGTTGGACAATGAGCCTATTCTTTAATTGAGTAGTGAGCTTTGGGTAGTGTCTCTGAATGCATGTGCATTCCCCTTTATTGTTTTCATGATACTTTTAATAGGGTATCATATTGTGGACTAACATCCACCACGTTGTTTCCCCTAACAGGGTTTCCACGTAAAAAATAATTATTTTTCTCTATCTCTCTGATGTGTTAATTGTTTATGGTTAATTGCTTATTCATTAGATCTAAGATTAAGTTAAGTAAAGTTTGAAAAGTTTATTATTTTGTGACAACGTCTAATTCACCCCCCCTCTTGGTTGCTATCCTTGTTTTTCCAATAGGTCTTCACTATGTTGTGGCCAACCTTGGTTGATTCACATGATTAATCTTTATTTGACCTAATCCAACTTTTTATATTATTTCTTGCTATTTTGTTAAAGATGACTTATAGCGATGTAATTTGTTGCTGCAGATATATATGAGTGATTGTTTTTATCATTTGCGAGTGTGAAGGAGTGGAAATGTGAAGTGTGCAAGTCTTGTGTGTGAATATTGTTTAGATCATTTGAAGGTAGAGCAAAGATTGAAGAAGAGTGAAGAAGTGTTCATGTGCTTAATCGAAACTGTAACCAAGCATTAGCAAATGCTATTTTCTTAGTTTCAAATTTGATGGATTTAATCAAAACCTTTATGTAAGACAGTGTGCCTTCCTTTGTAATTGAGTAGTGAGCTCTAAGAAGTGTGCCTGAATGCATGTGCATTCCCCATTAATATTTTCTTATACTTTTAATAGGGTATAATCTTGTGGAATGACCTCCACCATGGTTTTTCCCATAACTATTTGCCCCATAGTTTCTATTTCACCAAAAGATTGACCTATTAATGCCAGATACAATTGTCAGAGTTAACAGATCCGCAGGAGGTCATTTGTTTGTGTCATGAATCCTAAGGGGAGTGTTGACCATCTTCCAACACTAATAGGGTTTCCACATAAAAATATTGGTGTTATGTATGTTTCAGATGTGTTGTTCATTTATGCTTTCATGATTAATGATCAGATCTTAGAATAAGATTAATAAGTTGAATAAGTTTGAAATTCAGTGACAACTGATTCACCCCCCCTCTCAGTTGTTTTCCCTTGAGTTTCCAACACAAATAGTGAAATTTTATTGTAATTACACATTCCATACCTCCATACACCTTTCCACAACTTCAAAAACCTTGATTTGGGTTCACACAAGCTAAACAAACTATCTCCCAACCTTTACCACCCATTCTTACATGGAAATCATAGAAAATCACTTGGAGCAGCAACAAGAACTCTATATCTTCACTTCCTCAATGCTAAGAACCTGCACCTACTCTATTGGTTCCCATTACATTGAGTCACAAAATAAAAATTAGGTGGAATGTGGCACTAATACATTTTTACAACTTCAAAACTCTTAAACTCAAAATTTTAGATCGGCAGTCAATAAATTGACTTTAAAATTTTTGTTTCTTGATAAAATTAAATAAAAAAACCTCCAAAATGAATCTAGTTCACCTTCCTAATTATTTCAATGAGTTTTAAAGCAAACCCAAGCTGTACAAATTCATACCCGGAGTAGAATAGCAGCAAGAAAATAGTAAAAATTTAGAAAATTCAATGATTTTGATTTATTTTCTTGTTCAAAACATGAACAACCACCTTACATCAATATTTTTTAAGCCTTAATAGGATTCTTACATTAGGAATAATTGAATCAACTAACTATTCATCTCCCATGAATGATGGTATTCCAATTATTGCAATTTTATAACTTTTCCTTGACAACATTTTTACAAGATTTTTCATTTTGCAACTTTGAACCCCACTATGCCTAATACAATATGGAAATGGTCTAACAAGACCTTATTAAGATGAAAACAACTAAAACCTACCTAAAACCATTTACATAACCAAGATTGACAAAACTTTGGACTCCTATGGTGCTCCCGCACCACCTTTGTCTATGCTAGAAATACTCTTCTATAGGATGATTGTAAGTATTTTTTATGAAGCCTTGAATGACATATATTTCATTTATTTGAATGGATACATTTTTTAGGAACTAATATTCATCTCATTATCATGCTATAGGTGAAATTATCTGCCATGCCAAAGAAACAAAGAATGAATAAACAAATAGAAGAAGAGTATGAAACCTTCAAAGATAAGGAGAGAGAATGGGTGGCGACATATAATGAAAAGAAGAAATTGGATAAAATTGAAAAAAATAATCCAATTGAAGAGGAACCTCAACCATAAAAAATAGAATAGGCATTCACAACACAAAGGACATAAATGTGAAAGTTTCATGGTAGGACAGATTCAGATACCATAGTTGGAGACACTCCATCTACCACAAGTGAATATGAAGGGACACCATTAAGCACAAGTGAATATGGAGGGACACCATCAACTACAAGTGAATATGGAGGGACACCATCTACCACAAGTGAATATGGTTGGGCAATATCCACTACATCTCAAGTTGAGAGTACATCATCCCTCAGATTTGATGAAGAAGGTATTCCATCATCCCCACATGAACCTCAATGTATGTTTTCTACTCCACCCTCGATCGAAGGTACGCAATCATCCCACCTCAATTAATTATTGATGAAATTCTTAATTTTGAGATGTATGTACCTAGGAGAACAACACCTTGAATTTTGTGTAGAAAGACAAAGTATTTGATTAATATTGATGAGGATATTTTGCAACATATGGAAGGTAAGATTCTAGCACACACTTATAGAAGATATGTTGATAAGATTTGGAAATTCTTCTTTGAAAGGATAAATGAGACCGCAAGATGTCAACTATTTATTGAAATGATGCGGGATATAATGTATAGAAACATCATGAAGACTCTTGGGTTGACAACATTGAATGCATCAAATGAAAACACTATTGTGAAGAATCTAATGGATGCTTATGAGAGTGTGGGTAAGATCTCACACTCAGAGGATAGTAATTTCACCTGACGTGTCATTACATCAACTTTGGTAAGTATTCAAACAAAGAGACCTCGTCTCATTAGAAATACAAGTGAACAAATGAGAATTAGTAGAAAAAATTTATCAAAATTTTTTCAAAGGCGACAAAGAATTGAGGGCACCAATTCAAATGAATTATGGGAATTCTTAGGGAGACTACTACTAAAAGATAAAAAAATTGTTGAAGCATTAAGAACACTAATTGAAGAGTATTGGAAGAATAACACAAGGCCATCTCTGAATCAAAGGGATGTGGTAAGAAGGAGAATTGATAGTCGAAAATATGAGCCACATCCAAAGCATTTTTTGTATACAACTCAAACCCAATTTTTTCATAAGTTTCAATAGGATTATCCTCAAATTAGTATTTTTTAAAGATTTTTTGAAATTCTTAAATATTTTTATGTCAAGATAAATCACACATGCACTACTTGTTGTAGACTACATATTGAATCTCTAACCATTATGATTTTTATCATTCTATATGTTTATATTTGCATGCTAACGATGTTTTATAGGATTGTGGCATAGAAGCCCAAAAACATCTTCAAGAGAGTTTTTATCAAAAAATTATTGTGAAATAGAGGATGGCCAAATATTCTATAAGACATGCTTTGATCGTTCACGTGAGTGTTGTGGTGGTTTTTAGCATATGCCAATATGTTAACATATGGAAAGCATATATCCTATGGGATAAAAACTAGTAGAGTTTGGGAAGTATTAAATAGTGGCATACATTACAAAAGATGGGTCTCAAGACAAAAGGTGTGATTTGGTTATTCAAATGATTCCATTGTATCAATTTATGTCCATGTTTCATGACAATATAGTGTATGATTATACAAGGAATACCCATAGAGCCCGAAGGATGGACATGAAATTTAAGCTATGAAAGGACACCTTTCCAGTTGGAAGCATAGTATTAGTGGTTGAATTTGTAGAGAACTACATTCTACAACCACAATGTGAAGTGTAGTCACAGTATTACAACTCTACACAAGTTTCGATATTTGTGCACATAGCATTCATTCATGCAGCTAATAGTACAAAGGACCAAATGAGGGTATTGAGGTAGTATCACTTTTATATTAGTGATGATCACACACATTCTAAATTTCATGCAAGGTTGCTTCCATATGTTCTATAGTGATTTGGATTAGAGGGGCATAGCATACAGTTGGCATATAATATGATAGGATAATTGTGCAAGACAGTTCAAGAACTCATGCATGTTCTACTGGTTGTGCAGGATGCATGTCATTATAGGTTGTGCCATAGAAAAATGGTCCTTTGTCATTTTGATGGCCTTTTAGGTCTTGTTTCATGGTGTTGGAACTATGTTGCTCTGATTTTATGTTGTATCATGGCTTGAACATGCTTATTTAGGTACAAAAACTCAAAGAATGATGTCTTGTGAAGGTGTTGCGAGGTGTTGTAAAACATTTCTACATTCTTCTAGACTTTATTTAATACAGCTTACCTAAAAACCACCTTTTTTCTCATCAAAATATCCTATATTGAAGTGTTCTAAGGTCTTGTAACAAGCCTTCACACTTTTCTAGGCACATCTTAACTATTTACACCTTTATCATGTTTTATTTGGCCCCTTTATTCCCTCATATGACTTAATTAAGTGTATTTTTGAATGTTATCTTGACAAATGACATTAAATACAACATTATTCTCAACACCTATTTTTAGGTACTGGGTGGGACCCATTGGCCATGGGTGGCGAATGAGTCCCCCTTGGCCCCAAATTCAAAATATTTCAAATTTCCTTTTAGGATTTTATTCAAAAACACTTGATGTTAGCCTGTGATGAGGTATGAATGGATAGTAAGGCACAAGAATTGTATAAATAAATGATTTTCATCTCATTTCAACCCCAATTCATCAAATCACTTATCCACCTATACATTCAAACATTCAAGCATCTTACATCAATAATTAAAGCACTTTGAAGCTTCCATTGACATTACTTCAGAATTATGAGATTAAGAGTTAGGTGAGTTGATATCATTTGCATGTTATTACTTTATCTTTCTCCTGCATTTCATTATCTTTTCAAGGGTTTAATTATGAAAAGTGGGGTTTGACCAAGGCAAACCCCTATTCACTAACCGTAATCATTTTTCCCCTTCTTCTTGTGTATTTGCAACTCTTTTTTTTGTAGATTTGACAAGTTATAAGGTGTTGAAGATTAATTTTCATGTCAACTAGGTATTTCAAGTCAACATAAGTCAAATTCAAGCTTTAAGAGACTTATTTGTCTATTTTCTATAGATTTTACTTCGACAACCCAACAAGAAGACATTCCCAGATCTGGTGTTCCAAAGTTGTCTCCTAGCTTTTTCAGAAATTTGGGAGAGGATTGATTCACCACCTATGGTGAATGAGTCCCACCTTCGGATTGGAAACTTAAACTTTGTCAAATTTTAGATCCCAATAGACATAAATTAGCTCTTGAAAGTTTTTCATCAGTAGGAGGATTGATTCACCACCCTGAGCAAATGAGTCCCACTATGAAAAATTAGTAAAATTCATCAACATTCCAGACACTCTAGATATTTCATATTTCATCCAGGTGTAGTCAGATTTTCCCTGGTACCTTCTATTTTGCATATTTATTCAGTTTCATAGTTGTTTGCATATCACAATATGTTTTCAAATGTGGCTTAAATTGCACCTTTGCATTCATTTTAGATCATCTTAATTAGTCAATTGCATTTAGTTAAGTTAATTCACTTCATATCACATTGCATAGATCCTAATTTGAGTGTTACATAAGAATTTTGTACCTAAATCTCTCTCCTTTTAGTTGGAAAACCTTAGAAGTGCAAGAGCAAGCATTTAGGTTCCCAAAATCTATGTCACATAGGTGTTTAGCATACATGGAACTTTTTTGAGGTTGGGCATGGAAAGGAGGAGCATGATGGTGTAGGAGCATGCATGAAAAGAGAATTAGCACCAGAAGAGTTAAAGTATAATGATAGTGCAAAGTTGATGGATGCAAAATCAATTGTTGAGTGGTGTAATTCTTTGATGGGTCTAGGTAGTGAAGGTATGTCTTCAGTTCATAGATTTTTTTGGTTGATGGGTGATAGTAACATTGCACCATATGAGGATTGTTGTACACTAACAAGATGAACTGAGCTACACTCTTTCCTTAGCTCAAATTTAGGCTCATGGAGTATCAATACATGGAAGATGGCATGCTTTTCATCTCCATGTACAATACAAGCTTGGAATGATTGTGAGTTAGGGCAGTGGGTTGACAAATGGTTCACAAGTTATCTTAGTCCAGATCAAACATATCACCCTCTGACAACATTGGAACTAACACATATGGAATCATCAATCAACTTTGACCACATATCAGATCTAGTTCAATTAGCTAATATATCTACTTGCTTATTTTTTGAAATTCCATATTGTTATCTTATTTTGTAGTGTATTCATAATGTTGACTAATTTCAAGATATTTGCTACACATATCAATCCAGGGAATTTTTTGTTGCAAACACAAGGGAAAACAACTAAAAGGGGGGGATGAATTGGTTCTCAAAATTTCAAACTTATTCAACTTATTAACCTTATTCTCAAATCTAATCAATAACCATGAAAGGATAAAGGAACAACACATCAAAAACATACATAACACCAATATTTTTACGTGGAAACCTTGTTAAGGGAAAACCATGGTGGAGGTTGGTCCACAAGATTATACCCTATTAAAACTATAAAGAAACATGAATAGGGAATGCACATGCATTTAGGCACACTGCCTAGAGCTCACTACTAAATTACAAAAGGAAGACACACTGTCTTACAAAAAGATTTTGATTACATCCATCAAATTTGAGCTGATAAAAATAGCATTTGCTAATGCCTAATTATAGTTCTTCTTAAGCTCATGAACACTTCTTCACTCTTCTTCACTCTTCTTCACTCTTCTTCACACTTTTCTCTACCTTGATATGATCTAAACAATATTTGAACATATGACTCACACACTCTTCTACTCTCATTCCTTCAAATGATAAATAAATCAATTATATATAGTCTGCAATAAGAAATTACAATGCTACAAGTTTGCTTCAACAAAATAATAAAAAAGAATATAAACTGTCAGCCCAAATCAATAAAGATTATTCATGAAAATAAACCAAGGTCATCCATAACATAGTGAAGACCCAAAATAACATCTTCAAACATGAATCACTTCAATTAATTACTCCTCAAAGATCCACAATGCGCTACAAACACCTTTTTAGACAAGAACATGAAAAACATGAACACACAAGAGAAAAGATTGAATCATGAGCACAACGATCAATGTAGACATGCAACATATATAGAGCATGATCTAGAAACATCCAAAAACATCATGAATCACAAGAAAAGCATCCACAAAAATTGAACTTACTAAAATCACATCATCCTAATTCAAGAACAACAACTAAAGTAACATAAAACTGTCATAATACAATCTTCATACCTTGACCAAATATTTACATGAATCTATTAAACTCGACATGGGTAAACTAGATATACACAACAAGAAACCCTATAGTGCACAACCTCTGAATAGAAATGTACTAAACCCACCGAAATACTGAACTTCACTTTACCACTGACAACCTACAACTCTTTTTATTACAATTTTCTCAATATCCTTGACATATACAACCTCTAATGCATTAATGCTAGTAGTGTTGACATCAATGAAAACCACATATCAACAAAACAACCACAACATCCAAAAATCTCCCGCTTTGGCACTGATGGAAACACATGATGTTAAAAACACCATCAACACAACTGCACTTACTCTCCCTTAGGTTATAACTCTTCTCTCCTCAACTCATCCACATAACTCTTCTCCTCACAAGGTTCTTCTCTCCCAAATTTTTTTTCACATTAATCTTCTCCCCCTTTGACATCAAACAAAAAGATATATTCTATACAAGCTTTGAACCACATATTTGAACATTTGAACATCTGACTACTCCCCTTGAGTAGAAACCACCACACCATCAATTTGGATCAAAATATGACAATGAAATGCACATATTGATGCAAGTCAATGCATCTTAGTTCTGATTAGGAGGGGTAATCACCCCTAACTCCCCTTTGAGATACTCAAGAGTATCCTTAGGAAATAGCTTGGTAAAGATGTCTACAATTTGCTCCTTAGTAGGCACATACTCCAATCTGACTTCCTTTTCACTTACTTTCTCTCTCAAAAAGTGAAACTTGATAGATATAGGCTTGGTATTTGAATGCAACACTAGATTCTTAGAAATGCTAATAACACTTGATTTATCATAGAATATAACAATAGGCACATCATACACAACTCTGATATCCTTCAACATCTGCTTCATCCACAATACTTGAGTACAATTATTAGAAACAAAAATGTATTCTTCCTCTATAGTAGATAAAGAAATAACATTTTGCTTCTTACTTAACCATGAAATCAGCCTCTTTCCCAAGAAAAATGCCCCACCACTAGTATTTTTCCTGTCAATCACATCTCTTGCCCAATCAACATTAGTAAAGGCACTCAAAGTATGATCATCAACTTTAGCATACCACTGGCCAAAATTAATTGTCCCTTTTGTTGGAATTATGTGCCTCAATCTCACAAGCAGAAACCTCTGAAAGAGCCAAGTCGGTGTGACTTCCTTATTGTCTAGCTGACTAGCAGGTTGTTAACCTTGTGGAATTTTCAGGTTGCTGAGACCTTGTCATTGTCATGCTAAATGGAGCTATCAATGTGACATTTCTATCTCTATTAGATTTTCTAAATCTCTCCACTCGGGGAGATCTCTTACCGACGAGTTGGTGTCTAGTGGTAATTGGGAAGATTTGTGGTGACTAAAGTTATCCGAAAGAATTGGTCGAAAGGTTTATTATCGGTATGAAGTCTTACTGATATGAATGTCTCACTGATAGTTATAAACTTGTGGTCTTGGGGTAATACAAAGGCTTTGGTGTGAACTCTTGGCGATGGGTGTGTGTCTTGCCGATGTTATAGTTTTTCTTCAGTATAACTCTTGGCGAAGGACAATCTCGGGGTGACTTGAAGTCTTCGGTAAGAACTCTCAATGATAGCAGTAAGTCTTGCCAACGGTAAGACATTTTGATGTGACTTTGGAACCTCAGTATGATCTCCTAGCAATAGCGACAATCTCACCAAAGGGAATACTGGTGTCTATGTGACTTGTGGAATTTGGTATGATCTCTTTCTGAATGGTGATTGTCTCGCTAATGGGAATGCTAATGTCTAAGTGACTTTGGAACTTTGGGATCACCTCTCACCGATAGCGATAAGTCTTGGCGATAGTGATACATGTGTTGATCTTTGGTATGATTTCTCCGTGATATGGTTATGTCTTGCTGACAGCTTGTGAACATGGTGTAACCTCTTGTCGAAGGTGATGAGTCTGGTTGATATTGACAATTGGGTCTTGTGGCATTGGGGAGACATAGTTAGTGTCTCATCGACATGTGAATACACTTTGAACACCTTTGACTAAGTGAAAGACCATCGTACATGGTAAGTTTTTGACCAATCAGTGAAGCCAAATGGGAACCATTGGAAGTTAATTTATTGTGGCAGTTCTATGTGGAAGTTTGATAGACATGAATGACATGGATATATGCTGAAATTGTAGATGTTGTTCGGTTCAATGTTCAGCTGGTTTGATGAATGGTTGGATGAATAGTTTGATGTATGATCAGTGAGAATTCTATTATGAGAGTATTGTATATTGAATATTTTGTACAAGGTTGATCATTGTGAATGCTGCTATAAATTGACATTAGAGAGTGAAGCCCGTACTCTGTATGTAATTTCATTACTGTAATACAAAGTGGTTTTTCTTGGTGTGGTGTGTTTTTCTCCCATAAGGGTTTTCCGACATAAATTTGGTGTTCATCTGTGTATCTTTATTTCTCTATTTCTGTTATTGCTTTCAAGTGTATCTTAATTTTACTGTAATTGAAATTTTTAAAGCACCTTTGCATTCTACCCTGAGGTTTTGATGTTAGGAGAGTTGTTTCCACACCTTAACTTTGCTTACAAGTGGTACCAAAGCTTGGCCAGTTGTGTTATCCTTTTGGGTACATTAGATTTTTTGTGTCAATTCTGTTCAATGGGAGTCTTGTGGAATTTTGGTAATTTGAATTGCAGGTTAAGATGGCAAGCACGTCAAGAAAGATTGAAATTAAGAAATTCAATGGCAGAAATTTTGAGTTGTGGAAACTCAAAATGGAGGATCTGTTGGTTGATCATGATTTGTGGCTTGTTGTGTCTGGAACAAAGCCTTTAGGAATGAAGCAAGAGGATTGGGACCTTATAGATAGAAAATAAAAGGGGTTGATAAGGATTTGTTTGGCAGACTCTGTTCTTCTGAATGTTCATGAAGAAAATACTGCATCTTCCTTGTGGAAAAGATAGGCATCTATTTATCAGGGCAAGTCCTTGGTGAACAAACTATTCTTGGGGAAGAAGTTGTACTCTTTGAGAATGCAAGAGGGAGGATCTATTGCTGATCATTTGAACACTTTCAACATGTTGATTGCACAGTTAACATCTGTGGGTGTGAAGATTGAAGAAGAAGATTGTTGTATGCTCTTATTATTTTCTTTGCCAGATTCTTGGGATCACCTGGTGATGGCTATGGGGAGTAGAACATCCTTGTTTAAGATGGAATATGTTGTTGCTTCTTTGTTATCAGAAGAGATGAGGAGGAAATATTCTAAGATGACGAAGGAAGCTCTTGTTGTTAGAGGCAGATCAAAAGAAAAAGGCAAGAAGGACAAGAAATCCAAATCCAAGTCAAAGGGAAGATCAAAGTATCCTCACAAGAAGTCCAAGGTGAAGTATTGGAATTGTGGGCAACCTGGTCATGTCTAAAAGGATTGTAAAGAGGAGGAAAAGAAGAAGAATAAGTACTCTTCCAACAATGATTCTTCTCAAAGTGATGCATATGCCTTCATTGCAGCATTGGATACACATGCATTAGATTATGTCTGGCTGATTGATTCTAGACCATCTTTCCACATGACATCTCATAGATACTATTTCACAAAGTATGAAAAATACGATGGTGGAAAGGTATATTTGGCAAGTGATTCATTGGCCATGAAAGAGTCAGAATTCAATTCCTTGATGGAAGAGTGAAGGGAATCAATGATGTAATGCATATACCAGGTTTGGCTCAAAATCTACTTTCTGTTAGTAAGTTGAATGATATTGGAGTGCAAGTCACGTTCTCTGGAAATGGCTACAAGATGACTAGAGGCTCAATGGTGCTAGCAAGAGGTGCTCAAATTGGTACCTTGTATAAGCTGGATGCACATGCTATTCAATGCAATAGTGTCTCTACAAAGTCATTGAAAGCTACTCATGGAGAAAAGAAGGAAAAGAATTCCTGATGGTGTAAACTCTATGGAAGTTAAACTTCTAGCATAAAAGACTATGCTCTGGCATCATAGGCTAGGCCACATTTGTGAGAAAGGTTTAAAAAACTTGAAGAGTAAAAACCTGGTTGAAGGGCTTGAAGATTGTAACCTCAAATTTAAATTTTGTGAACATTGTATATATGGAAAACAACACCATGTTTCATTTTATTCCAGTCCTCACAAATCTTCTGGTTTGCTTGATTACATACATTCTGATGTTTTTGGTCTAGTGAATGTTCCTTCTTTGTATAATTCAAGGTACTATGTATCATTTATTGATGATTATTCAAGAAGAGCATTTTTCTATTTTTTGAAAAGTAAATCAGACGTGTTCACTCAGTTTAAGGAATTTAAAAACCTTGTAGAAAATCAGACTAGAAGAAAACTAAAATGTTTAAAAATTGATAATGGCAATGAATTTTGTTCTGATGATTTCAAGAGGTATTGTAAAGATCATGGGATTAAAAGACATAAAACTACACCTTATACTCCACAACAAAATGAAGTTGTAGAAAGGTTCAACAGGACATTGATGGAGAGAGCATGAAGTATGTTGAGTAGTGTTGGTTTGGAGGAGAATTTCTGGGCTGAGGTAGTTGCTACAACATGTTACTTGATAAAATTTTTTCCTAATTCCACTCTTGATGAGAAAACACCTTTGGAAGCATGGTCTAGTAAGAATCCCTCTTTAATACATATTCGTGTTTTTGGCTGTGAGGCATATGCATATGTGCCAAATGAGAAAAGATCTAAATTGGAGAACAAGGCTATCAAATGTATTTTTATTGGCTATAGTGCTGGCATAAAAGGATACAAGCTTTTGAATCCTAATACAAAGAAGGTTCTATACAACAGAAGTGTTATCTTTCATGAGTTGAAGCCTTCTACCTTGGATCTGCAGTTAGAGACAAAATCAGAAAACAAAAAGGATGTAGTTGAAATTCCTCTAACACTAGAGAAAGAGGAATTGAAAACTCAAAATGTACCTAAAACTAAGGAGAGCTCAAGTAGTTCTGAAAGTTTTGAAGAAGAAGAACAACCTTAGCCTCAGCTAGTGAGGAGGTCAACCCGTGAAAGAAAGTAACCTGATAAGTATGGGTTCTCTTTGATAGATTCTACTTGTGCCTATGCTTTAATTTCCAGCACTGATGAGCCTAGGAATGTGAAAGAGGCATTTAGAATGTTTGATTCAAACTCTTGGTTGGAAGCCATGAATGAAGAAATGGCATCATTGGAAAAGAATGATACTTGGAGTTTGGTGCCTTTTCTTGAAGGAAAAAAAGCTGTTGGATGCAAATGGGTATTTAAAAATAAAATAGGTCTAGATGGTAGTGTGGGAAAATATAAGGCAAGGTTGGTTGCGAAGCGTTATTACCAGGTAGAGGGAATTGATTATGGGGAAATTTTTTCTCTTATAGCTAAATTGACGTCCATTAGATTTCTTTTGTCACTTCTAGTAGCATATGACTTAGAGGTTGAATAGATGGATGTGAAGACATCATTTCTTCATGGTGATCTTGAAGAAATCTATATGTCCTAGCCTGAGCACTTTGTGGAGAAAGGTAAAGAAAACTGGTTTGCAAGTTAAATTTTTTTTTGTATGGGTTAAACCAGTCTCCTAGAATGTGGGACCAAAAGTTTGACACTTTTGTTTTGTCATTTGGATTTGTAGGATCAAAATATGATCATTGTGTCTATTACAATGTTGAAAGTGATTGAGTCCTTATTATTGCTCTCTATGTTGATGATATATTGTTCATAGGCAATAGTAAGCTAATGCTTTCTAATCTTAAGTCTCAGTTGTCTGCAAAGTTTGAAATGAAAGATCTTAGTACATCAAGGTATATTTTGGGAATGGAAATAACTAGGGACAAGAAGAATAGAAAACTTTGGCTCAGTCAGGGTAAGTATATCAAGACTGTTCTAAAGAGATTTTGTATGACTGATTGTAAGCAACTAGTTGTTCCGGTTTTTTAGGGAACGAAGCTATCTATTGAGGACTATCCAAAATCTCCTACTAAGATGGAGGACATGAATAGTGTACCCTATGCTAGTGCGGTTGGTAGTCTAATGTATGCAATGGTCTTTACAAGGCTAGACATTGCCTAAGCAATGGGAGTACTTAGTCAGTTTATGACTAATCCTGGAAGAACACATTGGGATGTTGTGAAAATAGTATTTAGATATTTGAAGGGCACTTCAAAATATACTTTGTGTTACCATGGGAACTTGGTTGAATCGCAGAGGAATCTCAATATTCGAGGTTATGTAGATTCTGATTGGGTAGGGGAAATTGACAGAAAAGATCCACCAATGGATATATTTTCATGATGAATGGTGGTACAGTCAGTTGGATGAGTAAGCAGTAGGCTATAGTTGCTTTGTCCACTATAGAGGAAGAATACATGGCAGCAACACACACTTGTAAAGAATCAATTTGGTTAAAACGTTTGTGTTCTAACATTGGTTTTGATGCATGGAAAATAACAATTTTTTGTGATAGTCAGAGTGTTATCTATTTGACAAAGAATCCTACTTTCCTTTCTAGGAAAAAACATATAGATGTATAGTATCATTTTGTATGAGATATGGTGGAGGATGGAAAGGTTTCATTAGAAAAAAGTGGATACTTTGGAGAATGTTGTAGATGAATTAACGAAGCCAGTGAGCACAGACAAGTTTAGGTGGTGTGCTCGTTCGATGGGCCTTAGTGCCCATGAATTTCAGTAGTTTTGTTGCACTCTGTAGGTGCCTATGTGATCTTCATCAAGTGGGAGATTGTTGGAATTATGTGCCTCAATCTCATAGGGTGAAATCTCTGAAAGAGCCAAGTCGGTGTGACTTCCTTATTGTCTAGCCGACTAGTAGTTGGTTAACCTTGTGGAATTTTCAGGTCGCTCAGACCTTGTCACTGTCATGCCGAATGGAGCTATCAATGTGATATTTCTATCACAGTAATATTTTCTAACTCTCTCCACTCAGGGAGATCTCTTACCGATGAGTTGGTGTCAAGTGGTAATCGGGAAGACTTGTGGTGACTGAAGTTATCAGGAAGAATTGGACAAAAGGTTTATTGTCGGTATGAAGTCTTACCGATATCAATGTCTCGCTGATAGTTATACACTTGTGGTCTTTGGGTAATGCAAAGGCTTTAGTGTGAACTCTTTGTGATGGGTGTGTGCCTCATCGATGTTATAGTTTGTATTTGGTATAACTCCTAGCGAAGGATGATCTTAGGGTGACTTGAAGTCTTCGGTAAGAAATCTCAGCGGTAGCAGTAAGTCTTGCTGGTAGTAGGAAATTTTGATGTGACTTTCAAACCTCAGTATGATCTCCTAGCAATAGCGATAGTCTCAATGAAGGGAATACTAGTGTCTATGTGACTTGTGGACTTTGGTATGATCTCTTGCCAAATGGTGATTGTCTTGTCGATGGGAATGATAATGTCTAAGTGACTTTGGAACTTTAGGATGACCTCTCACCAATATTAGTAAGTCTTGGCAATAGCGCTACATGTGTTGATCTTCGATATGATGTCTCTGTGATATGGTTGTCTTGCCGACACCTAGTGAACCTGGTGTAACCTCTTGCTGAAGGTGATGAGTGTGGCTGATATCGATAGTTGGGTCTTGCGGCATTGGGGAGACATGATTAGTGTCTCACCAACATTGCAATACACTTTGAATGTCTTTGACCAAGTGAAAGACCATCCTATGTGGTAATTGTTTGACCAATCAGTGAAGCTGAATGGGAACCATTGGAATTTAATCTATTGTGGCAATTCTGTGTGGAAGTTCGACAAACAAGAATGACATGGATATATGTTGAAATTGTAGATGTTGTTCAGTTCAATGTTCAGTTGGTTTGATGAATGGTTGGATAAATAGTTTGATGTATGATTAGTGAGAATTCTATTCAAAGACTATTGTATCTTGAATATTTTGTACAAGGTTGATCATTGTGAATGCTATTTTAAATTGACATTAGAGAGTGAAGCCCCTGCTCTATATGTAATTTCATTACTATAATACAAAGGTGTTTTTCTTGGTGTGGCGGGTTTTTCTCCCATAATGGTTTTCCCACATAAATCTAGTGTTCATCTGTGTATCTTTATTTCTCTATTTTTGTTATTGCTTTCAAGTGTATCTTAATTTGACTATAATTGAAATTTTAAAAGCAGCTCTACATTCTTCCCTGAGGTTTTGATGTTAGGAGAGTTGTTTCAGCACCTTATCTTTCCTTACACCTTTCAAGTATCTAAAAATACTCTTCATAGCATTCACATGAGATTCTTTAGGATGAACTTGAAATCTTTCCACAATACTTACAACATTCATGATATCAGGCCTAGTTTGAGTCAAGTAAAGCAATCCACCAATCATTGATCTATATCTAGTCTAATTTAATTTCAGATAATCATCATTTGTTATCAAGTTGCATCCAATCACCATGGGTGTGCCAACTAGCTTTCAATCTTCCATACCAAATTTCTTCAGCAATTCTTTCACATACTTGGATTGAGATATAAAGATCTCTTTATCTAACTAAGTAATTTTCAATCCAAAAATAATTTCATCTCTCCAATGATTGACATCTCAAACTCACTCTACATCTCATCAACAAACTTCATGCACAAGCTATCATCTCCTCCAAAAATGATATCATCAACAAATACTTCCACAATCAAATCTTTATTATGATAAATCTTGAAATAAAGATTACTATCAGTAGTACCTTTGTTAAATCCAAGCTTCAACAAGTACTTATCCAATCTGGCATACCATGCTCTAGAGGCTTCCTTGAGTCCATCAATACTTTCTTCAATCGACAAACCATATCTCCCCAATTAACCAACTAAAATCCATCTAGTTGCTCAACATACACCTCTTCTTCCAACTCGCCATTTAGAAAAGATGACTTGATATCCATCTGATAAACCTTGTAGTCTTTGTAAGTAGCATAAGTAAGAAACAATCTCAAAGCTTCAATTCTAGCAATAGGGGCAAAGGTCTCTTCAAAATCAATACCTTTCATCTATGAATATACCTTACATACCTGTCTCACTTTGTTTCTAACCACTTCACCTTGCTCATTCAGTTTTTTTCTAAAGACCCATTTAGTTCCAATTACATTTTTATCCTTAGGTTCAAGAACAAGAATCCATGTATCATTATTTTCAATATATTGTAGTTCCTCTTTCATTGCTTCAACCCAATGTTTATCTGTGCATGCTTCATTCACATTGTTAGGCTCAGTCTTTGAAAGTAAATAGTATTCTTCTGCAATTCTCTCCTAGATTGAACACCTTTGTTCTTATCACCTATGATCTAATTTTCTGAATGATTCAATCTCACATACCTCAAAGTCTTAGGACGTTCTTGAATTTCAGGCTCTTTTGATCTCTCTTTTTCACTTTCACTAGTTTCTCCTTCCTCTTGATCTTCTTGAATCACCAAAATTATTTGAACTTGATTTGATGTCTACACTTGTTTTCCTTTGTTTGTACTATCATTCTAATCATCAGAATCATATCCAGAGGTTCTGGATCATGTAGCTATGTCCTCATTAACCTAATTAATAAAAAAAAATTACTAGCAACACTTAGGTGAAAGATATTACCTTTTGTTTTTGTACCTGATGCAATCACATTTCTAGAATTTCCCAATATTTTTCACTTTCCATCCTTGAACTGAAGATTGTATCCCTTATCAACCATCTATCTAACACTTAAAATATTATGCTTCAAACCTTCCACATATAGGAAATCATCAGTATTATGCTTACCATCAAGAGAAATGCATCCTCTACCACAAATCACACCAACTTTGTCATCACCAAATCTCACAACACCACCATTATACTTTTCCAATCTCACAAACTTAATTTTATCTCTTGTCATATGATGTGAACATCCACTATCGATCACTCATTTATCTTTCTCTTCAACTTGAGTAGCTAGGGCTTTCTCCACATTTGTACAACTAGCAAATTCAATAGACACAAGATTATTTTCCTTGATAGAAATAAATACCCATTCGTCCTCACTTCCATTTCCTTTATCAGATTCATCATGTGTCACACCTTCATCAACAACATAGAAACACTTCTTTTGAAATTTAGGCTTGTTATGTCTTGGATTAGAAGCTCTTTCTGGAAACCTTGATGTAAAATGACCGATCTTATTGCAAGAGAAACATTTAATAGGAAAATTACCTTTATACTTACCCTATCCTTTGGCTTCTCTTTTCACAATCAGTGCTTCTAGCTCTTCTAGCTCTCTTTCTTCTTCTTCCATCTATTTCATTTCATCCTCATACTTGAATGCCTTTCTTGATGAAATTTCACCTAGATCATATCTTTGTTTATCTCTTCTAGAAGTAGTGGCCTTGAATGTAGATTCTACCTTAGGAAGGGAATCACCAAATTCACTCAAGTCAAAAGTAGTAAGCTTACCAATCAACATATCTCTAGTAACATTTGTCATAGTTTGGAGCTCTTCAATAGCATTGCATTCGACTGTGTAGGAAGTAGGAAAGGATCTGAGCACTTTAGAAACAATATTTGATTCGTCCAACTATCCACCAACACATCTAATACCATACACAAGTTTATTCACTCTTTGCATTAAAGTAGTAATTTTCTCATCATCACCCATTCTTAACATTTCATATTTCCCTTGTAGACTTTGTAGCTTAGCAATCTTCACATTAGCACCACCTTCATACAAAGTTTCCAAATTTTTCTAGATCTCATAATAAATCTTTAGATCCATCACATTTGTCATCTCAGTATTAGTCAAAGCACTCAACAATGCATCCTTAGCCCTCATATTATACTCATCATCCTTAATCTCTATAGTAGTAGTAGGATGATTCTAAGGAATAACATACCTATTACTTGTAATGTACTAGTAAGCTTCACCAATGCATCTCAGATGGAACTCCATTCAATTATTCCACAAAGAATAATTTGTTCCATAAAATCTAGGACTATCCTTCTTATAAGTCACCATCCTAGATCACCTCAAGCTATTAAACTTCTTCAAAGGAACCTTCTCTGATACTAATTGTTGGCAACACAATGGTAGACAACTGAGAGAGGGGGAGTGAATAAGTTGTCATAGAATTTCAAACTTATTCGACTTCTTAACCTTATTCTTAGATCTGATCCATAACCAGGAAAGCATAAATGAATAACAAATCAAAAACAAACATAACACCAAGATTTTTATGTGGAAACCCTGTTAGGGAAAAAACCACAGTGGAGGTTAGTCCACAAGATTATACCATGTTAAAAGTATAAATAAATATGAATGGGGAATGAACATGCATTCAAGCACACTACCTAGAGATCATTGCTCAATTACAAAAGGAAGACACACTATCTTACATAAAGATTTTGATTACATCCATCAGATTTGAAGTAAGAAAAATAGCATCTGCTAATGCCTGATTACAATTCTAGTTAATCTCATGAACACTTATTCACTCTTCTTCACTCTTCTTCACACTCTACTCTTCCTTAGTATGATATAAACAATATTCACACACAGAACTCCCACACTTCACACACTCTTCTTCTCTCATGCCTTCAAATGATTAAAAACTTGCTCATATATATTCGCAACAAGAAGTTATATCAGTACAAGTAGGCTTCAACAAAAAAAATATATATATAAACTGCAGGCCCAAATCAATAAAGATTATTCATGCAAATCAACCAATGTTAGCCATAACATAGTGAAGACCCAAAATAACATCTTCAAGCATGAACCACTTCAATTAATTACTCCTCGAAGATCCATAATGTGCTACAAACACCTTGTCAACCAAGAACATGAAAAACATGAACACACAAGAGAAAATTTTGGATTGTGAGCACAACGATCAATGTGAATGTGCAACACAGAGATAGCACAATCTAGAAATAGCCACAAACATCATGAATCACTAGGGAAGCATCCAAAACAACTAAACTTACTGAAATTGTATCATCTTCATTCAAGAACACCAATTGAAGTAACATAAAAACTGTCAAAATACAAATTTTCATAACTTGATCAAATCTTCACATGGATCTCTAAAAATCAACATGGATAAACTAGATATACTCAACAAGAAACCCTTTAGTCCAAAACCTTTGAAAAACAATGTATTAAACTCACTAATAGAATAAACTTCACTTCACCACTGACAACCTACAACTCTTTTTATTACAATTTTCTCAATATCCTTGACATATACAACCTCTAATGCATTAATGCTAATAGTGTTGACATCAATGAAAACCACATATCACACAACCACAAAATCCAACATGTTTATGAAGTTATTTCAGATGAATACAAAAAATATTACTTGTGTCATTATGTTGAGATCAAAAAGAAATTGGAAGCCCTAGTTATAGATAGAGAAAATATTGAATACCCTACAAGATCAGTTGTTGTTACTGGAACGTGGTTTAGAAGGTACCCACAAAAGAGTGCTAAACATTCCCTATTTCAAGACTTTGACGCACATCATAAAATTCTTCATTACTCAAACCTTGTCATGGAATCCAATGTTTGTTTGACCAAATATGGGGCTAGAACTTTGAACAAGACCTTGTGGAAGTTTCGTGAGTCTCACCATGAAGAAATACTTGACACAATAAAGAGTAGAGTAGACCTAGATGGTTTGTTGGATTAATTTGTAAGTATGCACATTGGTTATTATTAATTTATACATGTATGCACATTAATTTGTTTTATTTCAATGCTATCATCTTCTTTTAATTTTCTTATTTGTAAGTAACTTGCTAAAAATTGATTGGTATATGCTTGCAAAAAATATAAATTTATGAGCCATCTAAGAGAATCTCAGCCAAAAAAAGTAGTGCAACATCCTTACTGTGATGATCTTGACAACTCTCAGTTATGATTTAAAGCCATTACAAAAGTGTGTGTGAAGCTTGGTGAGGGAATTTCAAGTTATTCATTTGAAGTTAAACTTATCATGAGAACCTATGATGTAGATAGTATAAGAGCATATCAAATTTCAAGGTATTCTATTCTTGAGAAGTGTTGTGTGCAATAGGTATCTTGCAACTCCCAGTGAAGATGTATGACCATGAGTGACTAAATTGAGAGACTGGAATACCCATCCTCAATGGAAGCATCAAGATTTATGCCTTTTTGTTCCTGAGTTGGAACCAATGGTATGGATTTGTTGTCTGTAAGTGCCTTCCATCTATTTTCATTTTATTTCCATTTTGAATTCTCTTTCTTTTTCTTCTTTTACTTTGTATATTTGTAAGTAAACTACTAAAAATTGATTGGTCTCTCACAAAATTTTTTGATTAATGATCCATCAGAGAGAATCTCAGCCAAAAAGAAATGCAACATCCTTATTTTGATGATCTTGACAAATCTCAATGCTGATTTGAAGCCATTATAAAAGAGCGTGTGAAGCTTAGTGAGGGAATATCAAGTTAATCATTTGAAGTTAACCTCATAATGAGCACCTATGATGTATAAAATATAATAGAATCTAAAATGTATGAGTGACATTGTAAAAGGTTTGTGAAAACAGAGTACCTAAGGCATTGTAATTAGATTTACTCAAATATGGAAATTTGGTGTAGGGGCACCAATTTTATTGAGAAAATTTGGTTCATGGAAGTCTTAAGTTAGTTTTGTGTTTTGAGTTTTTTCAATTGAATAAGGTCATATTAGCCAATTTATAATGTAATAAGTCATTTTAGTTGGTTTTGGGGTCATTTTGGAGTTCATGTTGCATATTTGTCAAAATGATGTAAATTTGCAAAATTTGAAAAGTTGTCAATGTGAAAAAAGTGCAAAAAAATGTAAACTTGAAGAAGCCCAATGGTCATGGGAATTCAAAGGGAAGTTAGAGCCATTTTCGTAGGATTATTGAGGTTTAAATATGTTGGTAACTTGAAGGAAGAGGTTGTTGAAGGTTTTGGTGAAGGAAAAATAATACAAATATCCCGATTTCTCTTGAAATTATGTGTGTTTCATTAAATTTTTCTGTTGTAAACTATTATACTTTGTTGTACATAAGAATTATGTCCTAAAATATTTTCCAATTGGTAGAGATAGGTGTTAGGTATGTTTTGGATTTGGAGTGAAGGAAATTTGTTGATTTTTAAGAATTTTATTGTCAAATTACTCACTGTGAGTCTCCACAGTGAGCCATAAGGGTTTGAAGACTAAAAATGAATAAATGACTCATTCCACCTATTTTTTCTCTCTATGTATCAATAGAATGAGTCCAAAATGGTAGGATTATATGTAGGAATAAGATTTAAGAGTAGGGAAAATGTTTAGGAATTTTTTTGGTTGTTGTCCCAAAGGAAATTGGGTGAATTTTGGCTTAAAAATGGAGTTTTGATGTTGGGTTTTGGTGTAATTGTATTAGGAAATATTGGGAGGTGATTAATTTAGCATGAATAGGAATATATTAAAGTTTTTGAATCTTTGGAAGGGCAAGGAAGGAGAGTTGAGTTCTTGGGCATGATGCCCTAATTGTCAAATTATGTATTTTGAGTGAAATGTGATGGTTAGAGGAGGGAAGTTGTAGAAACTCTTTGGGGTAGTAGATTTTGATGAACCTTCAAGCATGTGTAGACATAAATTTAGAAAGGTGTTTGAGGCCTTGGTTGGCTATGTAGAATCCTAGAATAGTGTTTTCAATAAACCACTTTGGAATTGCATAAAGTGAGGGTTTCATGTTTTGGTGTCATAGGAAGTGATTCTTTGATCAAAAGTTGTGGATTTATGTTAGGCATGGTACAATTACACTAGGAATGGTTCTCTTTGACACCCAAACATGTGGAATCACTCTAAGCTACATTCAATTGACTTGATCCCTTGAGGGTCCAAAGTGCAAAAGGGAAACAATCTTTGATGAGGTCTTACTCAGAAACTGTGATGCTTACAAAATATTCATCTAAGCCTATGATATCACATTGGGCCCCTATACAATAATATATCTCAATTTTTGTTATATTAAATTGGTTTTCCCATGCTATCCAATTTTCACTTAATGGAAAAAGTGTTAAATGCAAGCAGTGCAAAGCTGCAAAGTGGTTCAACTTTCATTCTACAACTTGTGTAACCAAATAGGTTGTTCCAATATGTTCAAATAGGTATTTTTTACCCTAGGCATAGTCCTCTTTCACACTCAAACATGCAGAATTGCTCTGAGCTACATTCAACTAAATTGATCCCTTAAGAGTCCAAAGTGCAAAATGGCTGCAAACTTCAACATGTTACTAATCGGATACCGTGATCATTAGAAACTTCTCATAGGATCCTATGGGATAAAATTCAGCCCCTATACAATAACCTCTCTCAATTTTTTCTATCTCAAAGGAATTTTCTTGTGGTGGAAAATTTTCAGTTGGGAAAAAAGTTGTCAAATACAAGTAGTTGAAAGTTGCAAAGTGGTGCAACTTTCGTTCTGGAACTTGTGTGACCAAATGGTCTATTCCAATGCATTTGAATGGGTATGTTTACACTAGGCATGGTTCTCTTACACAACTAAACACACTAAATCACTCTGAGCTACATTCAACCAGATTGATCCCTTGAGAGTCCAAACTACAAAATGGCTACAAACTTCAACATCTTGTTACTTGGATACCATGACACTTAGAAACTTATCATCTAATCCTATGGGATTGTGTTGGGCCCTTGTACAATAACCTCTCTCAATTTTCACTATCTTGGAGGAATTTTCCTATTGTAGCAAATGTTCACATGGGGAAAAAGTTGTCAAATGCAAGTAGTTGAAAGTTGCAAAGTGGTGCAACTTTCATTCTGTAACTCGTGTGACTAAACAAACTGTTCCAACGCATTCAAATAGGTATTTTTATGCTAGGAATGGTCATTTTTTACACCATAACACGTGGAATCACTTCGAGCTATGTTCAACTAGATCGATCCCTTAAGAGTCCAAAGTGCAAAATGGCTGAAAACTTCAGCATGTTGTTACTCAGATACCATGATGCTTAGAAATTCTCTTCTAATCCTATAGGATTGCATTCAACCCATCTACAATAACCTCTCTCTATTTTTGCTATCTCAGAGGCATTTTCCTATGGTGGCAAATTTTCACTTGGGAAAAAAGTTGTCAAATGCAAGTAGTTGAAAGTTGCAAAGTGGTGCAACTTTCGTTCTGCAACTTGTGTGACCAAACAAACTGTTCCAATGCATTCAAATAGGTATTTTTAGGCTATACATTGTCCTCTTTCACACCTAAACATGTGGAATCACTCTGAGCTATGTTCAATCGAATCGATCCCTTAAAGGTCCAAAGTGCAAAACGGCTACAAAGTTTAGCATGCCATTACTCAGATACCATGATGCTTAAAAAATTCTCATCTAATCCTATAGGATTGTGTTGGGCCCCTCTATAACAACCTCTCTCAGTTTTTGCTATCTCAAAGGCATTTTCCTGTGGTGGCGAATTTTCACTTGGGGAAAAAGTTGTCAAATGTAAGTAGTTGAAAGTTGCAAAGTGGTGCAACTTTTATTCTGAAACTCATGTGACAAAACAAACTATTCCAATGCATCCAAATAGGTATGTTTATGCTAAAAATGATCCTTTTTCACACCTAAACATGCAAAATTAGTCTAAGCTACATTCAATTGGATTGATCCCTTAAGGGTCCAAAGTACAAAAAGGAAGCAATATTTGGCGGGCTATTACTCGAAAATAGTGACACTTACAAACTCTTCGTCTAAGCCTATAGTATCACATTGGGCCTAATCGAACCTTTAAATTTTTAAAATTTTGAAGTCCCATGTTGAAAATTTTTCCTTTGCACACTCAAAAGTGCACCTACAAAATCTTCCTAAGTGACCTACTTTGAAGGGTCACAATTCATAGCTAGTTGATTTTCATGCTAAAATGATTGTTGCTTCCCATTCTCCCCACATTAATGTACTCCCTGGTATTATTTCAAAGCCCCATTTCCAAATTTTCTATTTTTCCCAGGAAAAAAAAAATGGATTTTTCCCTGTTGTGCACCTACATTTTTTTAGAATGTTTCGAGGTCAAGTTTGACCTCTAATATCTTGTGATGAATGATGATTCAAGGAAAGCCCTCTTGCACACATACTCAATGTAACGAGATGAGCTTATGTTTCCAATAGCAGCCACCTAGAGGTTGTTTTGATATTTTTTCAAAGTGGTGACTTTGAGAGCCTTGATCGGTTTTTGACAGGTGAAATTGCAGAAAAGTCCAAGTAGGCAACTTTGGTATTTAATATCTTTCACCTTAGAAATTTATTTTCCATTTTATTTGTTGCAATTAATTCTTGGGTCAAATGGTAACATGCCTACTTAGTTTCAGGCTCCTAGGACGAGTTATGATTCGTTAACTAATCCTTTTATCACTGCAACATGGCCAAAAATGGTGTTTTGAAAAGTTTCAAATTTTGAAAATATAAGGACAACCCATTTCTTGTTTTAGTATAAAACCTCTACAACTCCAATTTTTATAAAAAATGGACGTAATATGATGCATTATTTTAATTTATTTCAGGTGTGGCAAACACATCATGGGGGCCTATTTACAAAGGAGGTACCTGATTTTTGATGGTTGGGTAAAGTTTGAGTAAATGGATTTCCTCTAAATCATTGATTATGGCTACATGCAAAAATTCTTGGCTCTAGGGGTCACCGTTTGTGCATAGAAAAAATCCTCTATTTGGGCCACAAGCGTAATTAAAATTTGCATTCTTTCTAAAGTTACAAATACTTAAGTTTAAAATATTTTTGAATATTTTAAACATTATGTAAATATGAAATATGCATTTAGGGAAATTATAAAGTGAATTCCAAATGTTTATAGGAAAATCAAGTTTAATTCTTGCTTGTGATTGGCTAAAAAGTGGCAGGATAGCTTCAAAAAGGAGTTCTCCATCGTTGTCGCCTTCTGTTTTTTCATTCCAAATCAACAATGGAGAAATACTATGTTCTGTCATTGCCCGTTGTGGATTCAAGGGCTCTCTTCCTCAACACATTGGTGATGGACTATGTTCTAAGTTCTTGATCACTCATTGTTGTTTGAAGACTTATTGTTCCTGGTGAATCCACGATGGAGCGATGACTTTGCTCATCGCTCATCTCAAACCTCTTCTCCATGATGAATCTGTGATGTGCAATGGTGCACTCCCTTCCTTCACTCATCACTAATTTCTTATGATCTTCCCTTCTCAAATCTGTGATTGGTGATGGTGGCTACTGTGAATAAAGTTTTCACAAATAAAATAATGTTCTATTTGTTGAGGTGAAACATGGCTAGAGAAAAGTAATTGAAGGTAAATATGAAGGTCACAAGTAAATTTATATTATCCTGATAAATTATTTTCATGAGAACTTGGCTGCATATTATTCTCGCCATTATATTTTCATTAGTCTCCTTCTATTTACGATGTGTGATGGTCTCCCAAGAGTTATTCGTGCAAAACAAATATGGGGCTAAAAAATGTAATTTTTTTTTATTTGATGGATTTATTTTTATGGTGGGGAGTTTGTTTCAAAATAATTGTTGCACAAGGATAAAGGTTTTTACTGCCCAAGTGATAAAATTTGAACCTCTGTAATTTAAAATTAGGATTTTGTAGCTGGGACGATAAATTTAAAAAATCAAATAAAGTGATTTAAAGGCAGTTAGAAAAAATAGTTCATGGGAATGTAGAGCCTTCATACAATTGAAATAAAATTTTAATGTGTTGAAAGGAAAATGTAAGTGTGTAGGTAAAGAAGTTTTTTACAAGTGAAAGAGAGTGAAAGGTTTTCACGAAGGGCATATAATATTTCACAAACAAAATATTCTTTCAGCTGCAAGGAATGGCAAATGACAAGTCTTCACAAAGGGAGATTATTTTCTATTGTAGGGTAGTGGAGTGAGGAGAAAAAAATAGAGAGCAGGTTGAAGATTGTTCTACAAGCAAAGGAATTTGTAGACCAAAAAACCTAAATGTGTCAAGTGTCTTCTTCATATGAACATTTAGGGTTTTTGTTTTTCCTTAAGTGTTGTCTTTCTACCTCATTCTAAAAAAATATTGTCTTCTAATTAGTCACACAAAAGATTGTAATGATAATATAAAGCATTTTAGAGCTAAGTCTTAGGGTCTAATTTTGTTAATGTAAATGTAATTTTGATTACAATATTGGAAAAATAATGTTGAATATTTCAAGTTTGATACTATTTTACTCTCCTATGTACTGGTGTTGCAAGCTATGAATAATATAATCAAGGTTATCTTATTTTTCTCCATTAGTTTTAGATAGATGTGTGGCTCTATTCTTGTCTATTAATTCAAAGAATTAATGTAGGTACTTGAATATGGTTGTAAATTTGTATTGAACTGAGTGATAGGATGCTGGTAAGAAGTAAAGCTTAAGACAATGCTGAAATATTGTAATGCAATATTTCAAATCTTCATATACTATCAAGTGTGAAAATTATTATCAGATTATGTATATGTTTGAGTTGACTCCATTCCAAGGATGAGGCACTAGTCTAAGTGTGCTATTCATGTTACATTTATTGGTTTAATACAACAACTAATCATCTTTTAAATAAGATTTACTTATCAGTCCCAATTTGTATGTGTGTTGAGATTATCTCAATGAATCACATCTCTCATGTTTAAATGAGACATTACTGTAGAGGTCAACCAATCCTTTAGAGTATTGTGTTTGTTAAGCATATAAAGGAGATTCATTTGTTCACTGTGTGTTTGATACTTTGGCACACAAGTATCTGAAAGCACACTATTGGGATCACCCTCCTAGGTTTAACAGAGCCTGAAATGCAAGGGAGAAAGGGATATTTTATTCACTCTCCTATTTGTTGACCATATCAACCTGTTGGGTTTGAATATGAGATAGTGGCTACTCTTTAGGACTCATTGCATCTGTTGATTTGGGAACCAATAGGTCCCCTCTACAATAACCTCTCTTGGTTTTTGTTATGTTGGAGTCATTTTCTTGTGGTGTCCAATTTTCACTTAATGGAAAAAGTGTCAAACGCAAGCAGTGTAGTGTCCCCTCTATTCAATATTGTTGTTGCAGGGTAGTTGCATGGCCTGTATGGCTTGATGGTGACTCCAAATTGATTTGAATTTTTTTTTTAGTGTCCTATCTATCATTTTGACTAAGTTTGAGGTGTTTCCATTGGGGTTATAGAATCTTATTGAGTTTTCCCTATAGGTGGGTCTGAAACTCCAATTTTAAGGTTTTGAAGACATAAAAATGTGATTATGGCCCATTCCAATAACTATAAATCATATAAATAAGTGTAATGGGCCCAATATGGTAGTTTTTAGTTGATTAAATGGTTTTGGGAGTAGGAGAGGTCATTTAGTGGTTTGCACACAATGCCCTAGTTGTCAAATTTTAATGTTTTGAGTGAAATTTGATGGTTAATTGTGGATAGGTGAGGAAAAATCTTAGGGAGAAAATTTGGTTGATATATTAAGCATGAACATGCCTTTTAAAGCATGTTTGATGCATTGGTGAAGTGTAAAGAAGTTGGGAAGTGGTATTTTCAGTAAACACCTTTGTAACTTGCTAAAAATTAGGGTTTTGTATAAAGAGGACTTAGTGAGCAATTCATTGGTTAAAAGTTGTAGATTTGGTGGTTTTAAAGACTGGTAAATGATTTTCCATAGTTATTTAGGGTTGGAAGATTGTTTAGAGGATAGTTGCTTTGTAAATTAGGCCTATTTGGCTTAAGGGGATAATGTAGAAGCACCAATTTGAGGGATTTGTTCTTAAAGAGTTATATGAGATTTTGAGATATGTTTTATTATTCCTTAAAGGGTGTCTAAAAATATAATTGGTTAATGGGTTTGAGAGTGGAGTTGTGAAATAGGTCCAAGAAACTAGGCCTGCAGACCTACAAGGCAAACAGTGAAGCTGTGAATGGAATCACCCTAGTTAGGGTTTTGGAGATTGAAAGCTTGTTGAAATTAGTTGAATTTTTGATTGGTAATTGAAGGCCTCTATGATATATATCACTTCTCTCTCATTGTAATTTTGGATGGATTATTACTTTCAAAGTATTGGGAATGCTTTTCATATTTTCTAGTTGGCAGTTGCCATTCTGGAAGGCTCATCTCCTGATATATTTTATACTCATTCTTAATCAACTATCAAGTTAATAATCAATGCATTTATTTTTAGTTAATCTTTTATTTTCAATTTGTGCAATTTTGGAATTTGTAACTCTACTAGTATTCCTAGAAATATTGAGGTTGTTTGGCATTGACTAATAAAGTTGTTTAGCATCAATCAATTAATATTCGAGACAAACCATGAAGTAAAAAAAGGTGTTGGAAGAGTGAGTAGGTTATCTATTTTTTTTCATTGATCTCACCATATTGGTAGTTTGGTCTGGTACTCTAAACTGATGCATATGACTATCTTATCTTCTCCAGTGGCTAATTTGGTATTTTTTGGTTGTCCCTTTGGTATTCTAGTCCACATTTCTTCTCATTTAAGAATTGCTCATTATGGTTTTGGAAAACCACTAATGTATGTTGAAATGCATGCATGTTTATAATATTGTGTTCTATAGTCCTCATATGGCATTGTGGCAACCAACAAAATGTTTACTTTTTGCGTTGAAGACTATTCCTGGCCGACTTGTTAAGATAATTTTTAATATGATATGAAAATATTAAGTGTGATCTATTATGTTGTCTGGGAAAACATATTGTATCATACTAATGGTAAAATTACTTTTGAAAATATTTTGTGGAGCTAACAATTGATATCTTTTATAATAAATTGCATCTCATTAGGCCAACCTAATGGATGCTTTTGATGGTGATCACATAGATATGCATGTATGGAAAAAAAATTGCATAGATGTATAGAATTTGTGTGAAAAGGGGTGTGTATGTGAGTGAGTAATGAATGTGAAGGTGTGATCACAAATGCAATAGTTGATGAGTGAATAATCAAGTGTGTAAAGTTTGAATATTGAGCATCACCAAAATTGTATCAACACATGATAGGTGCATCTTTCTACTTCATTTTTGGGTTGTAAATCCTTACTCTATTTTTGTATAATCTTGTGCCTCCTTGTTGAATAGTGATTCATTCTTGTAGGCAGTGAGCCTTTGTACTTGGATAGTGAGTCCTTCTTTTGGCAGTGAGCCTCTTTTGAAAATAATATATAGTGTGAGTTAACCCTCACCATGGTTTTTCCCTTATTGGGTTTTCCACATAAAAATCTACTGTTCATTGTGTTAATTTTCTTTATTTAATTTATGTTTCATGCTCATATTTAATAACAAAATTGTGTAGTTGAATATTTGATAAGTGATTAAGTTTTAAGTTTGAATTTAAATGTGACAACTGATTCACCCCCCTCTTAGTTTTCCTGCACCTATTGAACAATTGGTATCAGAGCTTGTGGTTCCTTGTGTAGAGATTAATTGCTTGAGGAGGATCCTCAAGGCTAGTTTAATGGATGATAAAGGAGAGCTTTGGACTACTCTTGAGGATTTTGATAAAGTGGAAAGAGAAAATATAGATCTAAAAGAGAATTTTGATGAAGCAAATGAATGTGTTCAAAATTTGAAAGAACAACTGAAGAAATTCAAGGAAAGACATAGAGAATTAAGTGAGTAGCTAAAACAAGAGATAATTTGACTGAAGGTGTCATTAGAAGATAAGAAGAGAATTGAATAATATTTGAATACAATGGTGTAGAAATATTTTGATGAATTTTATAGACTCAAGCAAGAGATAGCAAGTTAAGAGTGGATCTTGAGAAGGCTAAACTATGTGAAAGTAATTTCAAATCTAGCTTCGATAAACTTGAAGAATTGCTTGTAGGAAAAAAACCATGTAAAGATAAAGGTGGCTTAGGAGTTTATACCGGTAAAAGTTCTAAAGATGTGAAGAATAATCAAGGCAAGATGAAGTAGAGAAGGAATTTTGCAAGAAGACCACCTATGAGATAGCCTAATGCACAAAGATATCCCTATTTTGATGGTGTTTTCTTTTCTTGTAACAAATATGGTCATAGAGAAACTAAATGTAGGAGCAGGATGAACAAGTTTTCTGGTTCTTTTTCTAGAAAATGTTTTGAATGTGGAAATTTGGACACAAGGTTACAAAATGTAGATCTTAGGTAAGGTTGATCAGTTGGGTAATGAGGAATAGGTTTAATGCAGTTAGTATGAATCAATTCTTTAATGGATACTACTATTTTTGTAATAAATTCGGACATAGAGAAAATCAGTGTAGCTCCATAAATAATGGAGGATAGTTTAATCAAAAAGGTGTGATCTATTATAACTAGAAAAAACCTAGACATGTATCTAAAATTTGCAAGAACAAGAAAGAAAAGAAGTCTACTTTAGAAGAAAAGAGTGAACCGGTAAAGAAGTTTGAAAAAGAAGAGATGAAGCAAGTAATGGATAAGGTATGGAAGAAGAAAGAAGAAGAAGACAAATAAGAGACTCCTGATGTGTCTGTACCCTCATCTAGTATAGATGACTTCTTTGAAATCTAGACCTAGCATGGTCTTAGGGGGAGTATTATCAAAAGATCATAAAACCCCCTGGAAGAATGGCATGTCAGAGGATGACACATGGTTGGAATAAGAAGAATGATCATTAAGAGGTTTTGGAAAAGGAACCAGAGAAAAATATGTTGGCATAAGGATTTCCTGACTTAATTAGGTTTTTCTATGCTAAGTGAAGTTTAGAAGCTTTTTGTGTTTTCCACGTTTAATGCACTTAGGGAAATATGGACGAAGGTTAAGTAAAATTTTGTGATACCTTTTTGGTTATTTGTGCATCTAAAATCTTTGAAAGGTGCTCTAAAGAAATCTTAAGCCATTCTTGAAGTCTTTCTAAAGGGAATTCGAAGATTGATTCAAGTAATTTTGAATCCTTTTTTCTCTGATTATAGAAAAAAGAAGAAAATTGAAAAAGTTTTGTTGAATTTCAAGAGAAGCATAGAAATGTATAGTGATTTGTGTGGTGTTACCTCTCTGAAGTTGAAAAGGGTTGAAGTAGAAGAATATGATCATAGGAAAATGAAAGGAATTGAACTAGGGTTGAGTGAAGTTGAATTGTAGAATATAAAAAACCTAGGAATGAATTTATGGAGTGAATTTCCATGGATTATAGATAAAGAAGATATTTTGTTCTTGTTGAATTGTGTCAAGGATAGAAGCATTGTTTTGGAAAAACCCTATTTGATCTCGAAGGGAGCTATCAAAGCAATCACTGGTTTGTGCAACATTGGAGAACTCCTTAGAAAGAAAATTGTGAAGTATAAAGATGTGGAGGAGCTAACTGGAATCAACAAAGATCTTAGAGCATTGTTGATTGATACACTTGTTGACTGGGCTGTTATGTATGTTGCATATGTGTCTCATACAAAATTTATTTCAAAAAATTGCAAAAGATCAATTTCGGATATTGTTGTGCATATTGCCCACATGATGGTTATGGAGAACAAAAAAATTGATTTATGTAGCTTTCTATTTGAGAAATTTCTTGAAAACACTTCAATGTCATTGGTCGAGAATTTTCCCTTTCATTTCAGATCTTTATTGATATGTCTAGTGTTTTACTATTTGAATTCTCTACCCGAAAAAGATAATGTGATGTGGGAATTTGGTATCCCTATTGGAAAAAAAATGTATAGGTATCTAGAGTCATTGCAAGATAATGAAAATATGTGTAGATCATATTTCTCATCTTTGTGAGCAAACCCTTGCTCTGGTATATCTGCATCAAGTCGATTTGAAGTGAGTTCTTCCTATGAAAAAAGAGAAATGGAGATTGTTATTAGTGATTCCCCTCTAGAATTGAAAAGGAGAAAAGAGATAACTAAAAACATCATGGACATTTCGGATGAGAAGGAGAAAGATTCTTAGACTGGCACTGAATCCCCTAATCCTAATGACATCCAGTCTATGATAGTTGAAAGAAAAATGAAGAAGATTGGTGAAAAGTGGAATTTTTCCTTGCCTATTGACAAACTAAAAATTGATGATGCTTTGGTAGATTATTTACTTTGGAAAAGAATTGAAGTATCTACTATTTCTAATTACTTACCTTTAAATTTGACTAAAATTGTTGAAGAAAGGATGTTGTTTGAAGGTATGGAAGGATATAAGATGGGTATCTTGGTTGAAAGGAGATGTAAAAAGGCTCTGCAAAGATTTTTTGGATTGATTATGGAAACAAAGAAGTGTGTTAAAGAAATTTTACATGTTTACAAGTACTGTCTTTAGTGGAATGCAATTGTAGATAATTGTGGAAGTAAGATTGAAGCAATTAAAGCAAAGGTGAAAAAAATTGGAAAGAATTTTGATATATTTGAATATAAAGGGGGGAAGTAAAGGATAAGAGTTGGTGAACTACAGGCTGAACTAATCATCACACAAAGATAAAGAGATGATGTGACAAATACCTTCTAGTTCCTTAAATAAAATTTTGAAGTCCAGTTAGAACATCTTTTTAGAATCATTATTTGTGCTAAAGGTGTTTGAAAACAATGTTCTATTGAAGATTGGTCACCCTCTTTCACTCTATTGGGATTATTGGAAAGTACCTGCACTAAGATGGAGTCCATTGTTTTTAACTAGAAGAAGTTGTATCTAGTTCTCAAAGGTATAAGAAGGTGTTCTAGGTGAAAAAAGTCATCTTCATTTAATTTTTGTTTTCTTACAAGTTCTAGATTGCTGGAAATTTTTGAAGTTTTTGTAAATCGTTTGAAATTTTGATGTCACCATGTCTACACTCATTTTTTTGGGTGCCCTTTTCAATTGATGTCAAAGGGGGAGAGATTGAAGTTAGGGGAGCAATCAGAGTTGGAGAATATTGTTTACATGTTGCCATCAATGACAAAGGGGGAGATTATTGGAAGAATGATTAGTTTATCTATTTTTGGTCATTGATTTTACCATGTTGGTATTTTGGTCCAGTACTCTAAACTAGTGGGTTTGATTGTCTTATCTTCTCCAGTGGCTAATCTGGTATTTTTTGGTTGTCCCTCTAGTATTCTAGTTTGTATTTCTTCTTAGTTAACAATTGTTGATTGTGGTTTTAGAAAACTCTGCCATAGAAAAATGGCCATTTGTCATTTTCATGGCATTTTAGGTCTTGTTTCATGGTGTTTGATCTATTTTTCTTTAATTTTATGTTGCAACATGGCTTGAACATGCATATTTAGGTACTAAAATTGAAATAATTACATCTTATAAAGGTGTTGTGAAGTGTTGTAAGACATTTCTACATTCTTCTAGACTCTATTCATTACAATTTGCCTAAAAATTACCTCTTTTGACATCATCAAGTACTATTTTGAAGTGTTGTAAATTCTTCTAACAATATTTCATGCTTTTCTAGGCACAAATTCTCTATTTATCCTTTTCTTATGACTTATTTGACAACTTTATTCCCTCATATGCTTTATTTAAGTGTATTTTTTTAATATAAGCCCGATAGACAACCTTAAATATAACTTAATTCCCAACACTTGTTTTTAGGTCCTAGGTGGGACCCATTCACCATGGGTGGCAAATGAGTCCCCCTTGGCCCCAAATTCAAAATATTTTAAATTCTTTTTAGGTTTTTATTTAAAAATACTTGATGTCAGCCTATGATGAGGTATGAACGGGTAACTAAGGCACAAGTTTATATAAATAGGAAATTTTCATCTCATTTTACATATTCTACAATCTCCTACAATCTCCTACAATTCTTCAACACTCATACATCATATTCAATTATTCAAGCATTTTACAAAATCAATTCAAGCAATATTCAAGCACTTTGAGGTATCCATTAACATTACTTCAGACTTTCATTATCAAGGGTTTGGTAAGTGGATAGAATTTACATGTTATTAGTTTTTCATTCTCTTTAATTTCATTATTTTATTAAGGATTTGATTACCAAAGTGGGGTTTAACCAAGGAAAACCCTTATTTTCTAACCCTCAACCATTTTTCCCTCTTGTATTTGTGTTTATAGACTTTCGTATGCAAATTTTACAAGATTTTTGGTTGTTAAAAAGTGAAGAATAAGTCAACTAGGTGTTTCAAGTCAACTCATTCCTATTTCAATATTGGAGAAGGTTTTATTTTCACTTCCTGTAGAATTGACTTTGACAACCCGACAAGCAGATATTTCTAGATCCGGTGTTGCAGAGTTGTCTCCTAATTTTCCTAAAAATCAGGAGAGGACTGATTCACCACTAGTGGCAAATGAGTCCAACCTTAGGACAAAAAATATGAGTTTTGTTAGATTCTAGATCCCGACAAATAGAAACTTCTTTCCAATAGTTTTTCACTAGAAGAAGGACTAATTCGCCACCCTGGGTGAATGATTCCCACTATGAAAAATTAGTGATTTCAACTAGCATCCAAAACATTCAAAATTCTTCATCAAGCCTCCAAGTGCACTCTATTTATGCCTATCCCTTTCTGTTCTGCATAATTTCTTCATTTAGCTTATTGTTTGCATATCATTATGTGTTTTCAAACATAGTTTAAATCTCATTTTTGCATTCATTTTCATCCATTTAAATCAATCAAATGCATTATGTTTACTTTATTTAGTTTAGAAAAAATCACACATAACATTATTTGAATGAACCCTTTGTATTTTTGGGACCTATCTCTCTCCTTTTAGGTGAAAAACCCTAGAAGAGGTAGAGAAGCACATAGGAACCAAAAATCAATGGTTCACTTTGGTGAACCCAAATTTTGAACACTTTTCATTTCTTCTTTCATTCACATATTTCATCTTAGTTTACACTTGCATCAATATTCAATTAGGTCATTGATTTGTTTTTGCATTCTAGGATTTTTCATATTGCATTAGTGAAAACCTCATTCAGATTTCATTTTTTCATTACATCTCAATGAAAAAACAAAAAATTTGGATTTTGTATCCTTATTTGTATTCTGTAGAACATTAAAATCATTTTAAAATTTCTGAAAACCACAAAACAATTGCATATTGGGAATCATTTGCCACCCTAGGGGAATCAGTCCCTCTACACCTTTTAGATGGTAGTTGAAACATCTTTCTAGCTTTTTTCTACATTCCAGTTTCCTATTCTTGAATTCTATTTTACTTTCTAGACTCTCTATTTTTACTCATTTATTTCATATTAATTTATTTGCATCATGGCATTTTCTTTCAATAATTTTTGGAATTCATTAAAATCATTAGTAGACATGTCCAATTGTGCCTTTGGCTATGACCCTAATGACATTGAGCTACGTAATGCTCCTTCAACTCCTCATGATTGTCCTCCTTGTGATTATAGACATCATTAGAGAAGATGATGTTAGCATGAACAAGTTCTACAATGACTACCTTGATAACTTACAAGCCAATGCAACCTTTTATCCCTCTGTAAAGTCATAAGATCTTCCTACTATTGCACCTCCTAATCGCTTTGAATATTTACATCCTAAAATCAATGATGCACTAAAGGTTCCTCCCTCAAGTGGATCTAGTTCCTCTAACCAAACACACTCACACCCATTTTATGATCACAAAGTAAGAAAAACTTCCATAAACCTTGAAGCAACATATGGTAATGGTTTCACTATCTTACATAAACAAGGTTGTGACACAAAATATGAAAATAAAATTCATCAACTTCTTGAAAAAAAACCAACAAAAGTGAACACAATAGGACTAGGATATCAAGATAATTCTCATCTCGATAGACATTCTTTCCAACTTTAGAGAGTTCAGGATGCTAGTATACTGATCTTGAATCCTCATCCTAACATGAACATTCTCCTTTCATGTGAACAACCATTCTCTCCTTCTAATGACAAGGATGTTAGGAACCCCATGGGTCCCTTCCCTCCTTTTCATGAACAAGGAGAATCTAGCAAGTGAAAACAACCAAACAAATTCAAGAAGATAAAGTTTCCTACACATCCTCCACTTGAATGTGAAAGAAGACTTCAACTACTTTTAAACAAAGGTCTTATACTATTACCACCTTCAAGTAGGTTGGTCATTTGTCCTAACGATTCCCACATACCATATTGCAAATATCATTGTATTCTTGGACATTGAATGGAAGCATGTCAAACATTGAATGAGATACTGGACAAGTACCACTTCACTGACACCGATTGCTTTCCTATCATCCCTTAAAACACCATTTCCTTCTCATGCCATAGTTGAAGGATTTTTCATTCTCATTATTGCATGATCCTATCAATCATCACCTTTGGATCATACTTGTTTTCCCCTTTGTGGACACAAGTAATTGTTATCCTTGTCCTCGTAATGCACTTTCCTTTTGTCCCTTAACTATGTTATTCATTTTTTGCTTACATTTTAAGATTGAGAAACCAATAACTTAGTTAACGGTTGACTTAAATTTTCATTACTTGTTCCTTTTAATTTTTCTTTCATGTGTGTATCATGTTCCCTCGTATCATGTGTTTGGTGTTCCCTGTCTTTGTACACTTATTCTATCTGTACCTCTATTCTTCTATTTGTCATGCATCCTTATCTTTTTCTCCTTTTTTTGTGTTTTCCTTTTTGGGATGATGCAAAGCATAGAGACACCCAATGTCTCTTCCATGTTGAATCAAAAGGTACTTGTTTTTTTCTCTTTTTGTTTTTTGTTTTCCTTTTTGGGATGATGAAAAGCATAGAGACACCTTTTGTATCTTCCATGTTGACCCAAAAAATCCTTTTCTTTTTCTCTTTCTTTTTGTGTTTTCCTTTTGGGGATCATGCAAGGCATTAAGACCACAATGTCTCCTTCATGTTGACCCAAAAGCTTTTTCATTTTTTCCTTTTCCCGTTCACTTCTCTTTCACTTATGTTTCCCTTTTTGGGATAATGCAAGGCATTGAGACTACAATGTCTCTTCCGTGTTGACCCAAAATGGACTTTATTTTTCTTTTGTTTTCTCTCTCTTTGTGTCCTTCTTCCAGTTCCATGTGCTTTGAGGAATGATGATAGTTCTAAGCTCTTTCATAAAAACATTGCAACAACAAACATACTGCCCCCAAATCCATAAATCCCTTATGTGTTTGGTGTGCTCTTTTCTAAGGAGAAACTCCCTTTCTTTGTTTTTCCTTTTCCTTGACGTGGCATAGCCTAACTTTGAAACATATGAATTGGCATAGGGATTTCCAAGTTGGCTCTCATGTCTTGTTTTCTTTTTGCATTCTCTTTCCTTCTCTACTTTAAAGTAATTGCTCACATAACAATGTGTAGCAATTCCTTTAAAGTAGGGGGCATACATTACCATAATTCATTTTCATTCTTGGTTCCTTGTGCAGCCTTGTCATTTATATGATTTGTTTGTGTGGACATTGAAAATATACTGATTGACATCAAGCATTCGATCCTGACTTAGTAACATCGTTTCTTCCTAAATCATCCCTCAGTCTAACCATTTAATCAAATCCCCCTATCTGATTAAATTCATCAATATTCGTCTCTTAATTAAATAAATCATTTTGTCTACGTCACTTTCTCTTGTTAATTAAATCATTCCATCTGATCTAATTACCCCTATTTAATTAAATAATCAATTTATTTGATTAAATATCTAAATTATATCTATTAAATTAAATAAATTAAAACCTTATTTTATTTAATCTAACACCATCCCTTTAAAATTAAATAAATCAAAATCCTTATTTAATTAGCCTCTTACCCTATTCCTCTCTTATTTGATTTAAATAAATCCATAAATCTAAGTCAAATAAGTCACATCACCAAATCTCCTATTAAATTAATTAATCCTTGATTAATTTAATCTAATGCATGTCTCATCCTAACCACTTGCATTCTCTAGATTTTGCAACTTGCACCAATAAATCAATTTATTGATTTATTAAATCAACATTTTCACTCAACATGGAATATTACATCAAGTTTGAATTCAAAACCAAGTGGGCATGTACATCCAACAAAGCAATTAATAAACTCTTACATGTCCCCCCACTAAGCATTAACTCTCAAATTCAAATTTAAAATTTCCCCCTCTTAGGCACATTCCCCAAATCTTGCACAAAACTCAACCACTCACAAATATACAAGTGGCACCATATCATTAGATGAATGTTAGTCCCACATTGTTCAAATTTGGACATTCATCCTTCAATCTCATCCATAAATGAAGAGCTCCTATCTTCATTTGATCATCCACCAATATTGCAAAGTTACCATGTTCAAATACTTATCCATTTTCATTCACAAATCTTGAGTTCTTAGCTAGGTTATTGCATATTTTAGGCTTGGAGCTCTCACCTTCATTATCAAGTGGATCAACAATCTCTTCAACATTTGAATCTTGCATCATAGGAATTGGGAAAGGGCCAATTTTCACATCAAATTGGCACCAATTCCCCCATGGGATCAAGAGTTTGCACTTTTAATTAGGAGTTTATCTTGTTTTTTTATTTGTCTTATGTTGTTCATTATTTGCATTCCTAGTTTGATTTGTAAATCGATTTCATGGGGAATCCTTGTTTATGCTTGGAAAATCTAACTTGAGGTGTTTGTTGTCTTTGTTTTGCAGGTACCTAGGCTGGGGTTCACACATTTGGCGCTAGAGGGAGGGCTTGACATCATCATTTTTAAATTTTCTTTAAATTTTCTATGTTTTCTTGACATAGGAAATTCCAACGCGGGCTCGTCAGCGTCGCAGTTTTAGCACCGCGGGCTCGTCATCATCATTGTTTTAGCATCGCGAGCTCACTAGGATCGTTGTTTTAGCACTGCTGGACTCATCCCACCAAAAATTTCAAATTCCTAACTTCACCGCTAGACTCGCCGATCTACAGAAGTTTTCAAAAAAATTCTAAACAGCAACGCATTCAAAAAGTGCGATGCTGGGGAAAAATAACGACGCAATTGCACCCAACACAGAGCGCCGCTAATTGGTAAAGCGGCACTAAAAGAGCACTGCTAGGAGAGAAAAACAACGACACCTTCATGAGTTGTGACGCTGGAAACAACAAAAAGGGAGAATTTAATTTTTAGCACGTGTTTTAATTTATGATTGCTTCTTCGTCTATTTTCTACTTTTTGAATTTCTATGTTTGTCTAGAATTTAACTATTTTTCTTCCTTGTAGGTTGGAAAATGAAAGAAAAGGAAGGAGGACTATGGTGATGATACATTGTCAAATCAAAGTGTTTTTTAACATTTAAGTGTTCGTTCAACACTCCCTTAGGAATTTGTAATCTTCTTCTCTTTTTAAGACACTAGCTTTCACTAGATTTTTTTTATGGGGTTAACAAATTGAACAAATGTTATCACTTGTCTTTTTGGTGCTCTAAAAATGAACTCACATATTGCTTTGAGGGTTTAAAAAGAACAAGTGTAGTTGTGTTTTTTGTGAGGGCTTACTTAGACTAAAGCCATTGGAAAAGGATGTATGCACTTCTCTTGTGCTTTATAGCGATCTTGAGAATCAAAAGGCCTTTTCCATGACTTTGGGTTAAGACAAAGCAATCACCTCCACACTTCAATTTGGGCTTAAAAAATGAACAAAAACTTGTGCGAGTGTGAGTAGGGGCATTTTCGTGTATATTCTCTTTCTTTGTGCCATCAAATATTGATTGAGTTACGGATTTTTTCTTTGCTTGCTTTTGTTTATCCTAGAGGGCCTACCTTGGGGAAAAAGTAATCACCCAAGGGAACGACTCAACCGATAACACTCTAAAGCCAAGAGTATTTTCCAACCGGTATATAAATGTGGATATTGGAGTAAACGCCAATATCACGCGGTTGATTCTAACAAGATGGATCCAAAAGGGGACTCTTGCCGTATGGGTCAACTCCTATGAACGAAAAAGTCCTTACTAAAACCCATGTGTTAGAATTTTTCAAAATCCTTAATCTATTTGTTGGTGCAAGAACGGTCATTCTGAAGCCACCCCACACTTTTACGGTCTTCTAGTAGAGATGGAAAACATGCCATGGGAGTTTCATGGGTGTTGATGCTTGGCTGCCTGTATAAGTGAATGCCATGGAGGGGAGCTAGTGTGGTCAAACATCTAACCATTCGCTAGAGATAAGCATAGCTAGACTTGCCCAAGTGGGAATCCAACAAATATTGTCTTACACATCCATAGGATTGTACTTATTCTTGGGTTACAAAATGCATTGCTTGATCGAAAACATCATAGAAACAAACACTTAACATCATCCAAAATTTCAAACCCTTTTGAAGACAAATACAATTGGCTCAATCCATATGTTATTGCTTTCCCTTGGGATTCACATCCTTAGAGGTTTCTAAGCATTGGATTATATCTCAATTTTTTTTCTTAAGTCAACAATAGGAAAACCCTTGCCTTAAGTTCATTAAATTCCCACATAACGTATCTTGTGGGGTTTGATGAAATTAAGACATTGGACATCTTAGTTTGAAAACCTAATTGAAGAAAGTGTTTTTGGTAAAAATAAAGACATTAAGCAAAGCTTAGTAAAATAAACTTTCATATGTGTTGAGGACTCATACACCCAAAATCATTGATTGGAAATCCAAAAATGAATGTTCAAATGGAATCATGTCTTGGTTACTATTGACGCCAAAAATTGATGAGATAATAGTGCCTTTATGGGAAACTTAGTTCAAGGGGGACCCCTTTGCGCCAAACTGAGTGACCTCCAGATTTTAAAGAAGCCGGCTTCTTCTATATAATGGGTTTTGGAAAGGGAGAAGGAAGCGGATATAATGAAACAAATATTAATCTAAGGCGATGCGCCAAAGCTTACTGATAGGCACGATAAATCATAGACTCAAGGGCCTGAATGTCATAGTTATGTTCCAAAACATCAGAAACTTAACGCAATAGCATAAACAATTCATTTAATTGACATAAAATAGTATCGCATACATTCTCACCGCTAAGAAGAGTCATTAAGACATGATTTAGATCAGCAAGTTTGCATTCAATATATAGAAGTCTCCTCAAATCAAATGCTTAAGATAATAAGAAGCACAGTTCACAGTTTAATCAAGACATAAAAAACAGAAAGGCTGAACAATAGGCACAGTCTGAAAGTTTCTTGCTAATAAACATGCAAAAAAGGCCTGGTGTCTTTTGCTAAAACCAGTATTCTTCCTAAAAATCTTGGACCCATTTCCCTCAACAGAGAGAGTATATATAGCCAGAGAGCAAAATCCCACCGCCTAGAGAGTTGTAACAGAAAAGATTTCATAATCTCTCGTAATGATGCCCGAATAAGAATATTCCCAATGCCGTTATGAGAGCAGCCAGTCAGGGCACATCATCCAGTTGGTCAGTTACAGGCGTGCCCTTTGTAATGATGGCAGTGGTCCCAACCAGGCTTCGAAGCAACGAGTGCCGCCCACCGCTTTAGAGAACCATGGCGAGCAGCAGTCAATGACACTATCCCGCTCGGCCATCACATAGCTTGCTTTGATAATCAATATAAGGCACGTGGCAGCAAATCGCGGCCCGAATGAAAACTCCTCCTCCATCGATCGAGAGCTTGCGGAGAAGTGACACGTGTTCAGGGGACTGAAGCTACTTTGAAAATGGGGAAAGGCCGCATGAACCGGGTGGCGAAAGATGCGTGGCCGCGTTTCGCAGCCCGTGGTGCTCTTGTCCCTGCTGTTGTTTTTAAAAAATGCAAACCGCTGACACGTGAGCGAAGGTAGGTCCCGCCAGGAAAGAAAGAGGGCCAATAGAAATCCTTCGCAGCCCGCTGCAGCATATTCTATTCTTGCTAGGGAAAGATTGCGATACACCGCCACGTACAAAGATGTGGGCCCCTCGATGAACCCTAGGAGTATCGGACCCTTATGGAAGGCTTAGCAACCTGAAGGAAACACAAAGCAACAGAAAATGAAAAACCCTGCAGGCGAGACACGTGGGCGCCCATCGCTTTATCTCAGGAGCCGAACGGGGAGCCGCTTGCCGAAGTTGCGAAGCGAGGAATGCACAAAGTGAAAGATCAAAACCTGCCGGGAAGCCGAAGAAACGTGGAGATGCACAGGCCAGCACATGAATATGTGCAAAAAGGGGACCCGAAGGGAGCTGCTTGAAACATTATTTCAACAGCTTTTGGCGACTAACAGGGGCGTTTCGGATAAGGAACGGAGAACCCAAAAACTCTTCGGTTCCACAGACTAGAGCCTTCCTCTATAGGGAAAATGGAGTTAGAGCTTTGAGAGTGCAGCCTGCAAAGGCACTCATTCATTTTCGGACGGCTTTGCCATGCTGCGCAAATTCTCTTGTGCCCCGCGGAGATCAATAGCTTCCTTATGAGGCAGCACGTCTAGCAGGCCAGCGCCTGCTTGGATATGGAAAAGCAGCTGAGAGAGTGGATGAATGATTGCCTCGATATCTGCTGCTGTTGGGGGGCTGCCGAGTTCCTTGAATGCCTCCGGATCGTTCTCCTTCTGCTAAATAATCTTCGTAATCTGCGTAGCCGTGGCAATAGTGCCATCCTCAAGAAATGGAGACGGCAATCCCAACCTGCCCAACTCAGAGAAACTCCCTCGAATGCCATCCAGCGCTTTATTTAGAAAAGTCGTGCTGCCTTAGTGCGCTGGAAAGCGGAGTGGCAATGAATGAATCTATTTGTCGTTTGAGCTGCGGTGTCCCTATCTTCGATACCTGCCCCGTCGAGGATCTCGTCTAAGACCGAGTATAGCTTATTTAGCAAGTCCCTTGCCTCGGGCACCTTTTCCAAGATGAAACGCGGGAACTATTTCATTATGTCATAGGCCTCCTGATTGAGTTTTAATGCCTTGTCGATGAACCGAAGGGTAGGCTATAGATTTAGGCAGAAGGCTTTGATTTTCTCCTAGTGAGAAATGTACAATTGCCTGACCAGTGGGATGATATCAGGTTGGGCAGGGGCTAGTAGCAGAGAGGCCTTAAGCGAAGAAATCTCCGTGTCTCTTGAAATGAGGGCCTCGGCAAATTCTATCTTCTTCTTTTTCTCAGATGCCAACTGCTCTGCATAGCTACTCATTTATTTATGCCAATTTTGTTCAGCTCTAGAGTGGTTAGCCAATTGCTCTTCTAATGAAGCTTTTGTCTCTCGGAGCTCATCTTCTAGCTTGGTCTTTATTTCTCGGAGCTATACTTCTAGTTTAGTTTTCAAACCTTTGAATTCAGCCTCTTTTTCCTGTACCTTTTGCTGATACTACTCTTGTAGGCGTTTCATCTCTTCACCTTTCTCTGCTAGCTTCTGACTATACTCAAGGCAGAAACGTTCAAGCTCCTCCTCTATCGATTGTAGGCTCTGTCGCGCTGCTTGGTTTTGATTCTGTAATTCTTTTAATATGGCTGGGTCGGCTACTTGGGTCTTTGCAATTTCGCCCTGAAGCCTGTTTCTCTCATTTTCTGCTGTTAGCGCCCTTTCTGTCATTCGGGTGATATCTGCCTCTAAGGATTTCTCTTTTGCCTCTAGAAAACTCACCCTATCTTTGGCTGCCTTGAGTTGTTCATCCTTCTTCTTTAACTGGCGACCAGTCTTTAGGAAGTCAAAAGTGACCACCCGTTGTGTCTCCTCCATGATTTTGACTTTATCTTGTGGCCGGGCTATCTTCATGTCCAGTCTGATAGCATAAATATCATAGTCCTCTAGTTGCATTTCTCCTTGGGGCTTGTTTATCCTTGGATACATAATTGCAAACTTTAATTCTTGGCGGGCCTCGTCATACGAAGCCTGTACTCTCAGCTCGGTGGGGGCATTGTCATCCTTTGCCCTCCGTCGCCTCATTCTATTTGCATGCGCTTTCTTCCCACAATCTATCTGTGAAATGAACTCAACTGGTGATGAAACCAGCCCACCTGTGAAGAGAACACCGGAAGGCAGGGCATAAGGATAGGTAACTTTTATTGGCACGCGCATTTGTTTCTTCTGGAGGGTGACGGTTTGTGGAGAAAAGTGTGGCACATTCCATAGCTTAGCCTGGGGGGTATCAGCATGGCTAGATATTTGCAACGGCTAAACCGGAGATTCAGTCGTAAGGCCTATTGGCCGAGGAAAAAGAGTCGCTGCCTGGGGCTCGGTTTGCTGTAGTGGGAAGGGATCTGTAAGCATCTCAGAAAAAGAGTGAGGGCCGATGGGAGGAATACTTTCAGAAAGCGAGGTGAGGAAAGTCTGGGCGGCGGTAGTAGGCGTTAGCATGCTCGGAGGGGTGATAATAAACGGTTGGGCTTGTGAATACTGGGCAAATCCAACGGAATAAGATGGGTCAGAAACAGAGGGTGGAGGGCTCAGACGAAGGGCAGGAGTTGCTAATTGAGCAGGGACAGATGCGAAAGAATGAGATGTAAGAGAGGAAGGAGCGAGATGTACCTGCTGACTAGTCGGTGGTGGCATCAGGATCGTTTGAGACTTGCCCACAACCTCTGGCATTTGACTAGCAGCGGGTGTTTCCCCTTCGGCCGGTTCATGTGAAACTGTCCCAATAACACTTTTTGTGCGTTGCCTTTTCGCAAGGGGACACTCACTAACCTCGGTAGTCGAATCCTTCTGCTAGGGTACTAGCCTGACCGGTTTAGCGGCCCATGTGCGGGTAAGCGAGCCCCTTGATATGTTAAAGCGCACATTAGTGCCCACATAGGCGGGATGCCCGGGGGCATCGCCTTCCTGCGAAGATATCGCCGTCTCTTCCTCCTGCTCATCGGAGCCTTCTGCTTCGCTCTTGTTAGCACTGGAGGTCGGGCTGGGATGGCCTTCATCCCAGTATCTTTCAAATTCCTGGTCGTCCTTCAATTGATTATAAGGAGCTTTCAACTGCCCTGTTTCCTGGCGGTATCTCCAGAAAGCTTTTATTTTTTCATCGCTCCATTCCTCGTCCACTTTCAACTTGTTAAGCATGCTGTGCTCTATCGGAAGGTTGTCCCTGGCCACGGCCACTGGAAAGTAGAACTTGTGCCATGGGCCCCTAGTATCTGGCGTAGGGATTTGTGCCAATTCAACCAGATCTTCATCTTTATCAGTCCGGTTATTTCGCCGCTTCTCCCAATATGGTCGGGGAACATGTGGAACTTTCATATGCGGCTCAGGTAAGTCATTGAAAGGGTTGTAATCCCACTTATCATTTACTAATACTAGCCCCAGGTGTGCTAGCTTGTCCCCTAGCAGCTCATGTGATCGCTTTTTGGCAAGTGTTATTGACTTGAAACTCTTTGGGCAAGTGAAGAATCCCTTCCTCTTGACACTTTCACCGCTACAAAACATGAAATCAATGACGCATACCTACTGGTAAACTTCCAGCGTGAGCACTCTATCAGTGATGCAAGCCGGGAGCAGGAAAGGCCTACCAATAAAGCCCCTCATTCGAAGGATCGTGAAATCCTTGCCCAGGAACTAGTCACAAGCGGGGGTGTAGCCTTGCAAATATCCAGTCTGCTCCATGTTAAGCCAGACGATATCACCCTCTCTGATCAAATCATTCAGGACCGGGGCTATGAAATAGTCCGCGAAGGCATAGTAGTCATATGTTGCGAAAAGGTAGGGTGTCCATGTAGATACCAGCTTTCTTTTGTTCTGCTCGTCAAAAATTGATAGTGGGATGAATCAGGCGAAGAAATCCGGATTCTGATGTAGGAACATGTGGACCAGGTAGGAAAGAAATCTAAATTTCTTCTCTGCCTGATAATTCTCCATTTGCTGTATCATTTCTTCGACCATGAACTCGGCAAAATCATACCAGAAAAGTTCACGCTGCCTACGAAACTGTATTGCAGGGCCCAGCTGAAAAGCCTCGATCTTCTCATCGGAATCACAGCCGCAAACAAATGCCAGCATGGATATGGAGTCTTGGAGGTCATCATGGAATGAACCGCACAACAATGGGATGCTTGGTGCCTTAGCGAACGCAACACCCTTCCTACTAGTCTCCTCTAATAGGAAATCGGAGCTGGTTCTCATCCTTTTCCATATCTTTTCCCCTTTGTTTGGGCTGAATTGTTCAATTTTCTCATTTCTTGTCCTGGGGTCAGGAATGCATAACATATGCCAAATGGCTTCTGGGCTGATATGAACCCTTAAATTGTGACCCTCAATGCAGTGGGTCTTTGGATTATAGTGTTGAACAGCTACGTTGACCACCTCCAGGCAATAGTGCACGAATGGGACCATGTATTATGGAAGACCGCTATACCAGACTCTACTTGTCGTTGCCTGGTCTGCCCCTGGCGCTGATAACTTTGCGCAAGCCGCCTCTCGAAGAGATTTAGGGTTCTTAGCAAGCTTTGGGTCGTAGATATTAGCCCACTTTTCTCTAACCTTTTTTGGGTTATTCCACTCTTTGGGCCTCTCCAGCTCCTCTGTGTTGGGTCTTTTCACCTTCTAGGGTATACCAGGCGTGGCATACGCTACATCATCGTATACGTAAACCTCGGCCGAAGAACGAATAGCCGAATACAGTTCCTGGCTAATCCCTTCCTCTGCTGGCTGAGCTGAAGATTCTGCCATTTTTCTTCGTGGCAGAACTTGAAGGTTCTCTGGCCTTTGAATACGCTTGTACTGAAAATACAGATAGAAAACACTTTGCGCACTCTTTAGCTTTTGGAAAAAGACTTAGGAACAATAAGCGTTTTCATGCAAAATAGCAACTTTCCTCAAGGTGGTAGGCAAGCGCGAGCCCTTTGCATTTAATTCGACATGTACCGTTAACTCCACAACTCGTGCAAGATGAGCTGATTGCTTTTTTGAGGTGGCCGGATTTCATCATTGCTTTCAAAAGATCGTGTGATACGCCCTGATTTCCTTGGAAATTGAGCTTGCAACTAGCCTTCTCACCTTGGGTTAGCATGTACCGGTAATTAATATCCTTGGCTGGAATGATTACGCCAAGCAAACGATCACTGCCTGAAAGAGATACGAATATTGCCTTGGGCTCTGGGATGTGCTTGAGATTTGACACCATAGCATACGGCCATACGTCCCTTCATCAACAAGTGCCACCCTTTTAAAGCTCAATTAATTAACTTGATTTAATTAAGCATTCCTTGAGCCATGCTACCACGCGTGTGCCAGCCCAAAACTTGAACAAACGCAGACTCGGCCCTCGAGATCGCGGCCAATATACATCACATTGCTTATAGGCGGATTGGCATACATCTTGTCAATTTTCTATAAATAGGCCAGTAGATAGCGAACATACGCACTTTGTGCCCAAGAAGTGATAGGCAAGTAGAATACTGCAAAGCAAGTCTTTTCATAGGTTAGGTGGTGAGCAGATTTTGGCATTACTCAGCCGATTGAGGAATAGTGCGAGGAGAGATGGATACTCCTATTCGCCTAACCTCCTTCAAATCACAAACAGTGTTTGTAGTTGAGATCTCTACCAGAAGGCTCAAGAGAATGACGAAGAACAAACACTCGCTGGTTCTAGTAGCCATCAAGTGGGTTCTCGGCAAGGACTGTGTTGAGTATGAAGATAAGCATCGGGTGAACACCGACGTGTGCTCGCACTTTGTAGCGTCTATGCTGGACATTTGTGTCCCTCAGTCGCTTGTATTGAAGCTAGTCAAAGAAATCTTC
>VDFB02271358.1:860371530-860454324 GCA_007258455.2 Sequoia sempervirens
AGATTTGACACCATAGCATACGGCCATACGTCCCTTCATCAACAAGTGCCACCCTTTTAAAGCTCAATTAATTAACTTGATTTAATTAAGCATTCCTTGAGCCATGCTACCACGCGTGTGCCAGCCCAAAACTTGAACAAACGCAGACTCGGCCCTCGAGATCGCGGCCAATATACATCACATTGCTTATAGGCGGATTGGCATACATCTTGTCAATTTTCTATAAATAGGCCAGTAGATAGCGAACATACGCACTTTGTGCCCAAGAAGTGATAGGCAAGTAGAATACTGCAAAGCAAGTCTTTTCATAGGTTAGGTGGTGAGCAGATTTTGGCATTACTCAGCCGATTGAGGAATAGTGCGAGGAGAGATGGATACTCCTATTCGCCTAACCTCCTTCAAATCACAAACAGTGTTTGTAGTTGAGATCTCTACCAGAAGGCTCAAGAGAATGACGAAGAACAAACACTCGCTGGTTCTAGTAGCCATCAAGTGGGTTCTCGGCAAGGACTGTGTTGAGTATGAAGATAAGCATCGGGTGAACACCGACGTGTGCTCGCACTTTGTAGCGTCTATGCTGGACATTTGTGTCCCTCAGTCGCTTGTATTGAAGCTAGTCAAAGAAATCTTCCTGAAGAAGTACCTGAATGGGCTCGGCGAGGTTGTCACCCATGCTACGTACGGGATTGGCCTGCCAACAGCCGGCGACCTGCGCCGCTTTATCGAAGAATAAGCTGTTGTCATTTGGCACCCATTCCTGAGCAGATTCCGCCTGCAGACCCGCGTTCAACACCAGCAAAGGGTTACCCAAGCTCTTCACTTCCTATTCAGGAGTTACAACGTGATACCCTTCTACGATGTAGAGTGGTATACTGACTTCAGGAACTTGGTGTATCCACCACCGACGACAGCCGCGCTTAATGATGCTGCCAGTGCCGCTGAGGAACCTGTTGATGAGGAAGAAGTGGACGCTATCTTGAATGCGTTGGTTGCTGCTAGCCATTCCTGTGGATAGATGGTCCCCTTGCCTTGGTGTTTGTTGACATAACCCCCCTGCTTCGTATCGGCCTAATAAAAGGCCAACATATATATATATGCTCTAATACTTTGTATATTTTAAAAATCGGCATTCATGCCATTTTGTAACTCATGACACATGTATATAAATATATACGTTTCTTTTTGTTGTGAAATCTATGCTCCTGTTTGCTTCTGCATGCAATTTTTCTGGGTTTTGCCAATCTTGTATGTTTTGTCTCTGTTTACGAGCATATTTTTTGCATTTTAAGAAACTCCGGTGCTTTACCCATTAACGATGATAAGCGAATGCGTAGCAAGTCAATTGATTTTAGCAAAGGGATAGGCCAAAAATAGGAAGGAAAAAAAAGAAAAAACGCTATCTACAACTGTACAGGGTAGGTCTTGACACTTAATGGAACAATTTAAGGTGAATCCCATTAACCGGGATTCCTAGAGGCTCTTGTTCCATATTTTCCAGCTCAAAGGAATTGTGTTGCATGCACCGAATGATTTTGAAGGGTCCTTCCCATAGGCTATCGAACTTACCATGCTGACCTGGCTTCGCAGGTCTGCTGTCGTATTTTAGCACTAAATCTCCACTTTTTAGGCCTTGGTCGGAAGCCTTTTTGTCAAACCACCGTTTGACCACCTGTTGACGGCCTGTCATGGCTTTTAGGGAATTCTCCCCTTTTTCCTGTACTTCCAATAGTTCGGCAAGTTGAACCTCCATGGCATCATTTTGTTCTATCTCAAGAGATTTCAACAACTGTATCGCCGGAATCTCTATAGAGATAGGTAGCAGCGCTTCTTTCCCATATACTAGCTCATAGGGCGAAGTCTTGAGGACTTGTTTAGGAGTTATGCAGTTGGCCCAGAGTGTTTTTTAGAGATTTTTGTGCCATTCCCTCTAGTGTTCTGAGCCAACCTTTTTGAGGAGTCAGACTAAACTTTTGTTTGTTGACTCAGCTAGGCCATTTCCCTATGGATAGTAATTAGAAGATGTTTTAAGAAATATGCCATTTTTCAATGCAAAGTGACATACCTTTGTGCCTACAAATGCTCTAGCGTTGTCCGAAATGATCATCTTCGGAGGGCCGAACCTTGTCACCGGAGCCTCAAGGAAGTCTACAATCTCAGCCTCTGTCGCCTCCTTAAGGGGAACAGCCTTCGCCCACCTCGTGAAGTAGTCCGTAGCTGTTAAAATCCATTTATTTCCAGAGCTAGAAACCGGGTTGATCATCCCGATAAATTCCAGGCCCCATTGCGCAAATGGTTCATCCGCCATGATAGGTTTGAGGGGCATTGCTGAATTCTTCCTTCTGTCGGAGAATAACTGACATTTTTTGCAAGTCTTTACCAAAGAGTAGGAATCGTTGAAAAGTGTAGGCCAGTAATATCCAGCCCGTAAGATCTTGATGGCAGTAGTTCTAGCGGAGAAATGTCCACCTTCATCACTATTGTGAAATGCGTCGAGGATCCTCTGCGCCTCCCCTGAAGTAACGCATTGTAGGAGCACACCGTTAAAATTCCTTTTGAAAAGGACTCCTTCTATCAGCGTGTATCCGCAATTCTGGAGCTGGTAATACCTTCTTTTCTGGGATGAGAGGCCTGGCAGGTACTTTCCGATTCGCATGAAGTTCATTCTATCTTCCAGCCAATTATCCTCCGATCCTGATACATTTATCAGGACAAGCTCCGGCTGTTCCTCTTTAGCAGGCATCTCCTCGTCTTGTGCCATATACTCACACAGTCCTCTACCTTTAATAGTCCTGGTAGGCCTGACCTCGATATCATATTCCAGGATCTTGGTGATCCAATTAGCCCTTTTCTCTGTGATTTCTCCCTCCATGATGTATTCCCGCACACTAGAATGTGCGACATATACCAGGACTTTGCTACAGGAAATTAGATGGTGGAACTTTTTAATTCCCTTTACTATTACGAAAGCCTGCCTTTCAATGAAGTTATAATTCACCTCATATTCCTTTAAGGTTCGGGAATAGAATGCAACTGGATGCTCTCCCTTTCCTTCTCTATCCTTTTGAGTCAGAACAGTAGTGATACTAGACTTGCTACTGAAGGCATACATTATAAAATTGTTATATTGATCTGGATTAATTAACACCGGGGCTGAGGAGATCGCTTCCTTGACCTTCTCAAATGCTTCCCTCACCTCCGTTGTCCACTTGAAAATTTGATCCTTTTTTAGCATCAGGGTGATCGGCCTAATTATTCCCGCAAAATCAGAAATAAATTTACTGACGAAATTTACTTTGCCCAGAAAAGACTGGACACCTTTCTTATTTACCGGGAGAGGAAGCTCCTTTATAGCCTTTACTCGTTCTGGATCAATTGAAATACCTTCCTTCGACACAACATGTCCTAACAGCTTACCCTGAGGTACACCGAACACACGTTTCCTCGGATTTAAGGAAATCCCGAACTCTTGGCACTTTTGAAACACCAACTCCAAATGATTGAAATGATCATCTTTAGATTTGGAGAACACAGTAAGATCATCCAAATAGATTAGGATAATCTTATTGATTAGTTCGCTAAATGCGACGTCCATAGCTCTCTAGAAGGTTGCCCCTGCATTAGATAAACCAAAAGGCATTTTAGCATATGCAAACGTCCCCCACTTGGTGGTGAACGTAGTCTTGTTCTGATCTTCCTCTTTTACTCGAATCTGGTTATAGCCAGAGAAGCCATCCAGTAGAGAGAACATTTTCGATCCCACGACAGTTTGGAGGATTGACTCCATAGAAGGCAATGGATAGTGGTCCTTCAGAGATGCTTTATTTAGGTCTCGAAAATCTACGCATAAGCGGATATCACCATTCTTCTTTCAGACTGGTACCAGATTTGATACCCAAGTACTATGTTTAATTGGGAAGACAATACGCGACTCAATGAGCTTGGTTAGCTCTTGTGCCATCAAGTCTTCAACTTTAGGGTTGACCGACCGCTGTTTCTATCGGATTGGCTTCACACCTTCTGTTAGCTCAATAGTATGTTGAATGATACTAGGATCATAACTTTCCAGATCATCGTAGGACCAGGCCACTACTCCATATTTCTCACAGAAATTGATAAGCCTTTCTCTATCTTGTTGTGAGACATCTTTTCCGACCCGAAGGTTCCTGTCATCGGAAACCCAAAGATTTTCATAATCACCCTTTTCCGCTACGAACTTTCACTTATCATTTTGGGCATCACTACAATCAAATTTTTTTTCGAGAGTAACCAATCCTTTCAGAAGCTTATTTGACTTCAGCTGCATAATTTGTCCCTCGTAGGCCTCAGCGATCTTTGGTTGGAGTTGATCGGAAAATTCCCCTGAGTGTTGAATAAACGAGGCGATGTGTTCATCGCTCTCAAAGACTTGCCAACTTTGGTCATTATCAGGTATTGCTGGTCTAACAAGCACTCGCACTGAATATCTGTTTCGAAGCAAGTCAGAGACAGGATCAAACTGAGCACCGGTTACCACCATGCGATCTGCATCGCCATTCTATGCTCGGGGAATGGTCAGGATGTTGAAAGCTTCAAAACTTTCTATAAGGTCCCAGATTCGATGCCGATAGGATCTCATTCGGATATTCTTTACTGCTGAGACTCCTCAGACCTGATTAACTACCAATTCTGAATCTCTGAACACAATCAATTGCTTGACACCCATTCGTTCCGCTAGGCTGAGGCCTTGGACTAATCCCTCATATTCAGCCTCATTATTTGAACAGGCGAATTGGAATCGGAAAGACCTCAACAACTTTTCATTCTGTGGGGATATTAGGCATATCCCTACTCCAGCTCCAACTTTACTCCTTGCTCCGTCAAAATACAATGTCCACGTCATTATCGGGTTCTTTGACGACCTTCGGAAGAACTTGGTCTTCGTCATAGATCACATATGTGCCTAATCTGGTAGCATGATAATTTCCGAAGGGATCATTGTTTATATGTTCACTCGACAGAGCATCTTCGTTATCACTTTGATCTCCGTTGACCTTCTCCTCCTCTAGTAGTTCGACATTGTACATGTCTTGCTTGGTGATGGAGGTATGTGCGGCTTCAAAGTTAATCAGGGCCTCATTCGCCACATGTTCGGAATGCAGAGCCTCCGATTCTATCTTCATCTTCGCGCCATGCTTGGTTCTAAGTATTAGATGTGACCAATCTAAAGACAAATAGCCGCCCACCTTTGAAGTAAACTCTTGAGAAAGGCAAAGACCAAACATTGGCGGAACATCTATGATCACTGTGTCTTGCGGGACCATGATACTTGGGCAGGCAAATAGAGTCAGCGGAAGTGCTTTGATGACCCCCACAGTATCAACCTTATTTCCATCTAGCTCCATAACCCCTTTCTTCATAGGTTCGTAGCTGAGTCCCAAGGCTTCGGCTATTAGTTTTGGCATAACCGTGGTACTAGCGCTAGAATCAATCATAGCGTTGTGTAATAGTTTCTCCCCTATAATGAGAGTCAAGAAGAAGGGTTGAGGTTTTGGCCTACCTCCGCCTTCCGCATGGGATTCCATCGCTTTGTTTGTGACAACCTTAGTTGGTGGCATTTGATAAACCGCCTCGGTACTGGCCAAAGGCTCGGTTAGTGCTGGGTCCATCTGTTGCTGAAGCGCTTTTTGGAGTATGGTTTTCTACTCCGGGATAGCTAGAATGTCCCATAAAGACATATTAGCAGGTGATTTCTTCAACTGCTCTACCACATTAAGAGGCGAGGAGCTCAGAGATTTCTGCTCCTTGGCTTTTGTTATAATAATTTCCTTCCGCGGTTGAGAAGACAAGGATTCGGTCGGACCGCCAGGAATTTGATCCGAAAAGTCTTTGCATTGCGGACTGTCCGAAAGTGAAACAACGGCCTCACCGGTGAATCTTCTCTTGGAGCGCGTATTATAGTCAGACTTTACCCGTGGCGTTTCGGCTGTGGCCGTATCATTTGCAAACACCATTTCCTCATCTTCCATCCATGAGAAGAGCGCATGATCAGGAACAATGTCAGACTCTTGCTCTAGGGACATTCCTTGTATTTGTGCGGTAAGGACCGCATTCTCCATTGCCGGGGGCATATCTATATTCTTCGTTCTCAGTCGCAATACCTTGACTATGTTGCTTTGCTATCCTTTGTTGTAAGTTGCCACGCGGACAATTTTGGGGCATATGTGCATCGTTGCAAGGGAAGCACCATGGATTGATGTCATTAATCAAACTGTTTTGTCCCGCAGTTAATTCTCTGCTAGAGCTCGGTGACGCACCTGCCAGCGGCATAGGCACCAGAACTATTTGGTTCATAGCCGCCGCTGGTGAGTTAGTGCGATGCGCATTCTGATATTGATTCTGCTGATAGGTAGGCCGCCCACCTTGATAGTTCTGATATACAGGCCGCGGAGGCATTGCTTGGTTCCGCTTGAGGGTTGTTATATCATTCGCCATAGTCCGTAACATCTCCTTGAGGTCGCCCATCTCATTCTTGGGAGAACTCGATGTAGAGGCCAAGTTTTCAGGAGCGGCTGTATATGAGTACGCTGACTGGGGAGTTGCTGGCGCACTGGTCGACACCACCTCTTGTGCTACGTTTGATATCTCAGGAAATATCGGCATAACAGGTCGAGGAGGCAATTTCCCGCAGTCTATCAAGTGATTTTCTGCTTTGATAGCGGTGGCATATGCATCTGGTAAAGTGGCTCCTCCCAGAGACTTGATCATCATAGAAATGTCGGGATTGATGGACTTTAGATAGAACATGAACGCCAACTCTGGGGTCGGGCGGATGGTCACAGGAATCCTCGCCAACTTGAGTAAAATCGGGCATTGAAGTCGTCAGAGCCTCCTGGGGTGCTCGTTTGATGACGGATAACTGATAATATAGCGAAGAACGATCTCCGTCATTTGAAAACCTTTCATAGAATGGATCTCCGAGGTCATCCCAAGTGCGAATGGTATTAGGAGTCAGTGTTCGGTACCACTCCAGAGCTTTGCCTTTGAAGGACACAACAAGGAGCCTCAGGGCTACATTCTGCGCTATGATACCATGTACCAGGCATACATCCGCTACATCCTGCAAATGCTCTGCTGGCATCTTTGTGTTATCTCCGATGAATTTGGGAAGAGCCTTCAGGGCCGAAACCGGAATGGCGCCCCAAACAGCAGGTGCTACTGGAGCTACCAGGGGGCTTCTAGCATCCCATGCTACATAATTTCTGTTCGCAGCTGGCAACATGGTGAGAGGAAAGGGTGGTGGGAATGGAACGGTTACTAACTGATTTGCGGCCTGGACTGTCCCGAATGGAGGCACTAGTAAACCTGGGTTATTTGCAATTTGGGATCTAGTTACAGGCCGATGGATCATACACCCTTTTAGAAGATGATTTCATTAGTTTGGGTCCCACCGGGCGTGCCAGAAAAAAGGTACAAACTGTTGACGCCAAAAATTGACGAGATAACAGTGCCTTTATGGGAAACTCAGTTCAAGGGGGACCCCTTTGCGCCAAACTGATTGACCTCCAGATTTTAAAGAAGCCGGCTTCTTCTATATAATGGGTTTTGGAAAGGGAGAAGGAAGCGGATATAATGAAACAAATATTAATCTAAGGCGATGTGCCAAAGCTTACTGATAGGCACGATAAATCATAGACTCAAGGGCCTGAATGTCATAGTTATGTTCCAAAACATCAGAAACTTAAAGCAATAGCATAAACAATTCATTTAATTGACATAAAACAGTATCGCATACATTCTCACCGCTAAGAAGAGTCACTAAGACATGATTTAGACCAACAAGTTTGCATTCAATATATAGAAGTCTCCTCAAATGAAATGCTTAAGACAATAAGAAGCACAGTTCACAGTTTAATCAAGACATAAAAAATAGAAAGGCCGAACAATAGGCACAGTCTGAAAGTTTCTTGCTAATAAACATGCAAAAAAGTCCTAGTGTCTTTTGCTAAAACCAGTATTCTTCCTAAAAATCTTGGACCCATTTCCCTCAACAGAGAGAGTATATATAGCCGAAGAGCAAAATCCCACTGCCTGGAGAGTTGTAACAGAAAAGATTTCACAATCTCCCGTAATGATGCCTGAATAAGAATATTCCCAATGCCGTTATGAGAGCAGCCAGTCAGGGCACATCATCCAGTTGGTCAGTTACAGGCGTTCCCTTTGTAATGATGGTAGTGGTCCCAACCGGGCTTCGAAGTGACGAGTGCCGCCCACCGCTTTAGAGAACCATGGCGAGCAGCAGTCAATGACACTATCCCGCTCGGCCATCACATAGCTTGCTTTGATAATCAATGTAAGGCACGTGGCAGTAAATCGCGGCCCGAATGAAAACTCCTCCTCCATCGATCGAGAGCTTGCGGAGAAGTGACACGTGTTCAGGGGACTGAGGCTACTTTGAAAACGGGGAAAGGCCGCATGAACCGGGTGGTGAAAGACACGTGGCCGCATTTCGCAGCCCGTGGTGCTCTTGTCCCTGCTGTTGTTTTTAAAAACTGCGAACCGCTAACACGTGAGCGAAGGTAGGTCCCGCCAGGAAAGAAAGAGGGCCAATAGAAATCCTTCGCAGCCCGCTGTAGCATATTCTATTCTTGCTAGGGAAAGATTGCAATACACCGCCACGTACAAAGATGTGGGCCCCTCGATGAACCCTAGGAGTATCGGACCCTTATGGAAGGCTTAGCAACCTGAAGGAAACACAAAGCAACAGAAAATGAAAAACCTCGCAGGCGAGACACGTGGGCGCCCACCGCTTTATCTCAGGAGCCGAACAGGGAGCCACTTGCTGAAGTTGCGAAATGAGGAATGCACAAAGTGAAAGATCAAAACCTGCCGGGAAGCTGAAGAAATGCGGAGACGCGCAGGCCAGCACATGAATATGTGCAAAAAGGGGACCCGAAGGGAGCTGCTTGAAACATTATTTCAACAGTTACAAAAGTCATTAGGAAGCATTTGCATGCTCTTCAATACCTAGGTCTAAGCAAAACAAAGTGCACCTTTTTAGGTTCTTAGGATCAAAACATATCAAAATCTCTCTTTTCCATCCATCCTCCAAAACATCAAAACAATTTCCATCTCATCATCACGTTTTGGAAAAATCTTTAAATCATCCTTGAGACTAGGCTTTAGGGAAAAATCAAAATCATCAATATCATTGAGACAAAATCCTTGAAAACATTAGCAAAAACATCTTTGGCTAGGTATGTGTAGATGCATCCTTTTGCATATACTTAGTCAAAAAAATAATTCAAAATCATCTTGTCTAGCCTAGTGTATGTAGATGAATCCTTCTTCATATGCTTAGTGAAACAATCATCTTGTTTGAATAGGTGTGGGTAGATGCATCCTTCCCCTCACACATATTCAAATTATCATCCTTTGGACAAAGCTATCCCTTGGTTCATCATCCAACATCTTAGGGTATTTTTCTTCAAAATCCAAATAAAAAAAAACCAAATCAAAAATCAAGGACAAAATATCAAAATCTTAAAATCCAAAATCAAGAATCCAAAGTCCTAAAAGCCTAGTGTCTCATTCAAATTTATCAAAAGCTGAAACATCCATATCATCCATTCTTAAAACATCATTATCGTATCATCACCTTTTATCCTCAAAAGCATCCTAAAGACTTTATACTTTGGGACATAAAATAACAATCGATCCAAGGAATCAAGAGATTCATCTCCCATATTCTCGAAAGTTGATCCTTGTTTTATGGTTCAAACTAGATCTCAATACAAGAAGAGTATGGAAGCCAACAAAGAAACACCCGCTTCAAGTGATCTTAGTCAAACAAACACAAAAATGAATCCAGCTAAATCAAGCAATCCATTGATCCTCTCATCATCCCAAAATCCACAAGAAAAATATCAAGGGGAGGACCTTACCTTTGGAATGTCTCATGAGGAAATAACGAAAATGCTCCAAAACCTAGACAATCATAGAATCATCAACATCATGATGAGACTTAACCCTTCGTTGTACATGCTTGAACTAGCAAAACAAGGGGCCAAGTTTCCTTCGTATTTTGATGTGAGTACTATAGTGGACACGTTATTTCCTCTAATATCATCTACCATTCCCATTTCATCTACACCCCCATCTCAAAACATCACCCAAAACACCCCGCAAATCACAACATCGTTTGCTCCAACACAACCCAATGTCAACAAGGGAAACACATTCCTTAATGCTCTCCAATCACATCCCCTTGTTAACAATCAAAACTTGGTCGCAAGCACCACCTTGGAACAAAAAACACTCAACAATCCATTACACAAAAATGTTCCTCTTACTTTACATTATGACCCATCATCAACATCTTTTCAGGGAGCACCACAAACACCTCTTCTCACAAATTCACAAGAAGAGGGAGATACGTTCAGACTAGGGGGGCTTACTCGATACCATGACATTTTCACAACAACTCACACCTCTCACATTTCCACCTCTTCCACCATTTCCATTATTATCCACACCACTCCTTGGTTTAGGGCTCCCTCCCCTACCAAATATCAATCAAACCTATATCCCAACCGTCAATCAAAGCATTGCACCAAACACACAAAAATTTTCATTGATATCACAAAAACAAATGACAAATACACAAGCAATGGCAACATCATTAAACACACCCCTAACATCACAAAGCATAGTCTCTCAAGGACCAACCACATCAATACCACTATCAAACACCCAAAACATCAATACAACATCATCATCTAACACCATTCCAAATCCACCACCAACATTCACCACACCAAACCAATATGACATAGCATTGCAAGTAGCTTTTCAAAGAGGATACCAACAAGTTCAAAAAGAAAAAGTTGTAAAACAAGCTGCTCAAGCCACACAAAAAGCTGCCTGAGCTACACAAGCTGCATTACAAGCACAACAAGCTCAACAAGATCAAGCTTTACTAAAACAACAACAACAACAACAAGAAGCCACTCAAGTTGCCCAAGCTGCGCAAGCATTACAAGAACAAAGGGCCGCTCAAGCACAACTATTATTGCAGCAACAAGCCGCACAAGCGCAAGCAGCACAAGCACAAGCACAAATTCTTGAACAAGCAACACAATTGCAAGCATACCAACAAGCATTAAAACAATATCAAGAACAACAAGAAGCCATAGAACTGGAAGCCCAACAACAAGCATTGTGGGAACAACAACAAGCACAACAACAAGCATTGTTGGAACAACAACAAGCACAAACACAAGCACAAACCTTAGCGTAGCAGCAACAAGATCAACAACAGGTGTTGTTCATACAAAAGCAGGTGGAGGCCTACCTCGCTCGGCAGAATATACACATACCATCAAACAACGCACCAACCAACCCAACCATTCAACCAATGATTCAAACACCCCAAAACACCTTCATCCCACCCCTTGATAAGCAGAATGTTGTGACGACACAACTCAGATTTCTCTCGCAACAAGTGCTCGACCTTCAATCAAGGTGAACAACCAAAACATCAAGCAACTTGTGTCCCTATCCATTTGATAGGAGCTTAGAAATGAAACCATTCCCTAGGGATTTGAAATCCCTAAATTTGAAAAATACCGAGGGATGGTAAACCCTGAAGATCGCATCAAGGAATTCCAGGTTCATTGTATGGAGGTCGCATATGACGACATGTATCTGATGCGGCTATTCCCTAGGAGCTTGGAAGGTACTGCTATAGTATGGCTCTCTCACTTACCTTTAGGCATTAGAACATTCTAGGAAATCAAGGATGCATTCATTAAAAACTATGCATGTAACATTACAATGGATGTCAGTCTTGAAGAACTATACACTCTAAAACAAGGAAAGAATGAATCTTTTGCTTCATTTCTTCAATGATGGTGATCCAAGGCCAATCGGAGCAAGTGGACCATGCCAGAAGAACAAAAAATTTGCACAATCATAGCCAACCTTGAAATCTTCTTGTCATTTCATCTTAAAGTTCAGGGAATCACCACATATGATCAATTGATCCCCAAAGCGCTTAGCATCGAAAGAGCCCTTGTGACTCAACCTGTGGAATCAATGTCATGTCACAAGCAGCAAAACAACTGCCCATCATTCAATTATAACGATAAACCTCACACATGGGCAAGGAACAAGAACATTACTAGTGATGGTGTCATAGATGCCAAGGTGGTCATTAGTGGTCCACGCCCAAACACACCCACACCGCAAATACAAAATCAACGCCAAAACACCCATCACACAACATATCAACCCAATAAAAATCCTACTATCAATAACCTCAATGATCAAAGAGGACCACCTCAATGCAAGAGTTATCAAAAATGAAAATAAACTACTTTAGGGGAACCACTTGAAGACATCATGAAAAAGCTCATCGATGAAAAACTCATCAAAGCACCTACATTTGAAAATTACCAAGAACCTGATGTCAAACCCCCTTGGTATAATGAAAATCAACTCTACGAATTTCATAAGATCAAAGGTCACACCACAAATAATTGTATGAGACTTAAAAATATCATTCAAGATCTCATTGACAAAAGAATCATCAATGTGGAACAACCTACAAGCAACCAGGATCTTAAAATCTACATGAATCCAATGCTGAATCATGGCAACAAGGGGAATAACAACAAAGATAAAGGAAAAGGTAGTGTAAATCATGTATACGAAACAGTTGTCACTTCCCTAAATGAAGACTGCATGGTCATCACCATCAAGGGCACCCATGCCAAAAATTGTGGAGTCACCACAAGAGGTGGAAAAGTAACCGTTGTAGGATCATCCCAACCAAACAAAGCTCCTTCATCTAAATCCGCTCCTAATGGTTACAATGTAGTAGAACAGCTCAAGAGAACACCAACACACATCTCCATTACGGAGTTGTTAAAAATCTCATTAGCACATAAGAAGATCCTTGAGCAAGCATTAACCTCATCCACTGTCCCTATAGATCTTGATGCGGAATGATTCCAAGCTATGGTCAAAAATATCATTACACCCAATCTTCTTATGTTCTCCAACCAAGATTTCCCTACCCAACCATCTCATAACCGTGCACTTCACTTGGAAGCCATTGTGAACAAGAGCAAAATAAAAAGGGTCTTAGTAGATGGAGGTGTAGGTTTGAACATTTAATCTCTTAGCTTCATCAAGTAGTTGAAGATAGCAAAGGATTCCATTGATAAAGGTAAATGAATCACTATAAGAGCATATGATGACCATGAAAGAGTGTCTCAGGGCATGATTAAACTCCCTATTCAAGTAGGGCCTACCATCATGGAAACCACCTATAAGGTCTTAGACCTTGACTTGCCATATAATATCCTCCTCGAACACCCATGGATCCATGCAATGAAATCCGTAGCATCAACCTTCCACCAATGTGTGAAATTTACACATAATGGACAAGAGGTTACCATTCATGGGGATCCCAAACCATTTTCATATTGCAAAAATCTTGAGGCCAAGTACTACAAAATCCCCCAAGTGCCAAAGAATGATGAGGGCCCATCCACATCATACATCAACCCCACCACTCTTGCATCCACTTTTGTGACAGAGACACCCGCCATCCCCACAATTCCCACCATCTCCGACATCAAGCTCATTATCCAGGAAGATGGTTGTGGAAGCTACAAGCTTCCTAGCAATGCTTTTGTGATAGGAGAGTTACCACAATCTCCTAGATCACAAGGACGCCCACAACAAAATAAAGCTTCCACATCTCAAACCTATCCTGAAAACTATCCTAAATTCACAAGATGGGAAGACCTCGGTCATGAAGTTATTGAAGCAAATCCATCTCACATGCTATACCAAGATGAGAGACCAACCGCTAATTTACCAATGGATAAAAGAAGCAAAGGTTTCCAAGTGATGCTTGCAATGGGTTACGACAGAAACCAACGATTGGGGCAAAACAACAATGGGCTTATGATACCTATCATGCCAGAGACATGACCCATAACAAATCTTGGTCTTGGATGTACCCCTCTGAGAATAACCATACGTGGCCAAAGTCCTCTGGTTAGAGCTACCAATGCCTCTCCTCAGCCAGTGCTAGTACAAGTACACTCACCAATAGTCACATGTAGCAACACACATAACTTCATAACTGAGCCCTATATTAGTAGCGATGACAAAGATATCATATCCAATCTCCCTAGGTTATTCAAAGATACTACTCTGTGTATGATTAGTACCCTCTCCTTTGAATCTTATCATCAAAATCATGAGATCCGTTTAGTGTACCCTCAACTTATCAACTATGACCAATGAGGACCACCAGTTCTCGATACATTCAAAAATGATGAGGCACTTTCAAAATTCATGGGATTGAGGGATAACATTCTGGATGGGGATCATAAGGCGGGGTTTATAATGGAATTAGACACACAGGCTTATTATAGGGAAACAATTGAATCCTTTAGTCGCAAAAGTGAGAAACTAAGAATCAACATAGGAACAAAAGAGGTCCCACATATCACATTCTATGTAGAATCACTATTAACAAAAGAACAAAAACTCCTAGTAGCATTCCTCAAGGAAAGACAAATAAATCTCACATGGAGTTATGTTGACATGCCAGGGTTAGATCCAAAAACTGTGGTTCATCATTTAGCAGTATATCTAGAAGCAAAACCAGTCAAACAAAAGCTTCAAAAAATGCATCCTCAAATTTCCTTGTTAGTTAAAATGGAGCTCAAAATGTTGCTAGATGCAGGATTTATCTGACCAATTGATTACCCCGAATGGGTGTCCAATTTGGTACCTGTTTCAAAACATGACGAAGCCATCAGAATCTATACGGATTTCAGAGATTTGAACAAAGCATGTCCCAAAGATGACTTCCCACTTCCCAATATTGATATGATAGTGGACATGACAGCAGGGCACAAGATGCTATCATTAATGGATGGATTTTTAGGATACAACCAGATTATGATAGCAAAAGAAGACCAACATAAGACAACTTTTACTTGTCCATGGGTAACCTACTACTAGAACATGATTCCATTTGGCCTAAAGAATGTGGGAGCAACATATCAAAGGGCCATGACATTAATCTTCCATGACATGATTCACAAAATAGTCGAAGACTATGTCGACGACATCCTAGCTAAGTCAAGAAAGAGAAAAGATCATATAGCAACCCTAAGTGCTATCTTTGACAGATTAGAGGAATACAAGGTCAGACTAAATCCCAAGAAGTGCGTCTTTGGCGTACAATCAAGCAAATTACTAGGATACATAGTCTTCATGAGGAGTATCGAGGTGGATCCTGCAAAGGTAAAAGCAATCCTTGAGATGGAAGCACCAAAAACATTGAAACAACTAAGAGGTCTCCAAGGTAGGCTCCAATCCATTAGAAGTTTCATAGCACAACTAACAGATAAGCAGAACCCATATTCTCACCTACTCCACAAGGGAGTAGCATACAAATGGGATACAAAATGCGAAGAGGCATTCAACAAAATAAAGGAATATCTCCTGACACCACCAGTTTTAATGCCACCTATCTCGAGAAAGCCATTGATCTTATATGTGTCAGCAATATCAGCAGCTCTTGGAGCTCTCTTGGCCCAACATGATGAAAACATAACAGAGAGGGCTATCTACTATATCAGTAGGACAATGGTTGGTCATGAGATAAACTACACAAGATAAAACTCATCGCGAAAATTGATCCCCTCAAGTATCTCTTATCCAAAGCAATGCTCATAGGAAGGATGGAAAAATGGGTAATGATACTGTCAGAGTATGACATCGAGTATGTGGAGAGGAAAGCAATCAAGGGACAGGTCATCACAGATCAACTAGCAGAAGCATCTATTTATGCTGAGAACCCTCTTGTCTCAGAATTTCTAGATGAGTCCATCTTTAACCTCAGCATAGCTGATCATTGGAAACTATACTTTGATGGTTCATACACACAACATGCATTAGGAGCTAGTGTCTTCTTCATCACCCCACAAGGGGATTGCATACCAAAGTCATACAAATTGGAATTTCCTTGCACCAACAACATAGTGGAATACGAGGCTTTAACTATTGGTCTGAGGATAGCAGTGCAATGGAACATCATAGCTCTCAAGGTGTATGGAGACTCTCAGTTGATCATAAATCAGGTCAATAATGAATATCAGACTAAGGATGACAAGCTCACTCCATACAAGAAACTGGTGGAAACTTTAAAAGAATCCTTCATTGACATAACATTTGAGCAGATTCTAAGAACCAACAACAGAGTAGCAAACGCCATGGCTACAATTGGATCCCTATTAGACATCCCTCATAACATACCAAAATATGAATTTATGATCGAACAGCTTCTTGTTCCCACATTCGAGGTACCAGAATCAGAATATGTGTGTGAAATCGTTGGTCCTAGTGATCCTTGGTATCATGACATCTATACATATCTTCGAATAGGAGTCATATCCGCTGACCTACCATCGAGCCTAAAATGAACCCTTATTAAAAAGGCATCTAGATTTATCATCCTAGGTGATACCTTATACCATAGAAGCGTAGAAGGTACCTTACTACACTATCTAAATGCTGAGGAGGAATTAACCGCTCTAACTAAGGTTCATAATGGTATCTGTGGCTCACACTTGAGTGGGATTCCCATCACTAAAAACTTGTTGAGGATGGATTATTATTGGCCCAGAATGGAAAGAGAAGCACATGATCATGCTAAGAGGTTCATACAATGTCAGTAGCATGGGGACCTCATCCATGCTCCAACTCAAGAGCTCCATCCTATCATCACACCATGGCCCTTTTCGTAGTGGGGACTCGATCTCATTGGAAAAATCACACCCACCTCATCCAATGACCACAAATTTATCATAATAGCAACTGAGTACTTCACAAAGTGGGTGGAAGCCATACCCATGACGTATATCACTGGGAAGCAGATCTCAAAGTTTATCCTAAACTATCTCATCTGTCATTACGGTGTCCCATGAGTCGTAATCTCAGATAATGGGACACTATTCAAGAACCAGGAGGTTCACGACTTGTGTGAGAAATTCAAAATCCAGCATCACTTCTCCACCCTGTACTATCCCCAAGGCAATGGCCAAGCAGAAGCTACAAACAAAACTATCCTTAAAATCCTCAAGAAAATAGTCAATGACATAGGTCATGACTGGCATCTGTAGCTTAATCCTGCCCTTTGGGCCTATCGAACCAACATCCACACACCCACTGGTGCCACCCCATTCTCCTTGGTCTATGGATCAGAAGCCATACTTCCAATTGAGATTGAGCTCCCATCCCTCATAATATCATTACAAAACCTCATCATAGATGAAGAATACAGAGTATCAAGACTAAATGAGCTAGAGTTACTGGATGAGAGATGCATACATGCTTTAAATAATTTGCAAGTCTATTAGAATAGACTCAAATGAAGCTATAATATGAAGATCAAAAGCAAGACTTTCCAAGTCAAAGAACTGGTCTTAAAGGAAAATCAGAAGAATGTCCCAAACCCAAGCAACAAAGGAAAGTTCAAACCTAATTGGTTAGGACCTTTCATCATCACAACAAGTTACAAGTTAGGGGCATATCATTTATCAACACCCGAAGGGGAACCTCTGTAGCAGCCCATGAATAGCTCCCATCTCAAAAAGTTTTATGCCTAATTTCTTCAAGGTATAAAACCAAAAAGCCAAAAAAAAAAGAAAAAGTCCTGAAAAAATGGTTACTTTGGTGACAACCTGGGAAACAAGCGTCTTGGTAACAAAAAAAAATCAAAAAGGTAAAAAATCCAAAAAAATTAGAAAAAGGATCAAAAATAGTAAAGAGAAAAAATTGTCCTTTAGTGAAAACCACTTCGGTGGCACTTTGGGCAAGTACCTTGGTGAAAACCTGGCAAATAGGCGCCTTGTGTAAACAAGCACTCTCCATCCACCAAGATATCTATGGCGTGTTTGACATCATCCATCCATTACATTTTCATCATCCATTGCACTCAAGTCTTCATCCATCTCTCATCCACTCACATCTGCACCATAGCTTGGTCCTGTGTTCATATCATGATCCTTCCTAGTACTACTCGGCCCATCCTCAAGGTCAGTTTGTCCTTCCTTTATCGGAGTAGTCTATTGCATCACGCTGGGGGCACGTTCTTACTAGATTGGATTTGTGTATGATCTTAAAATCCTCAATATCAAAAAATCCAAAAACATTCAAAACATTCAGAACATCAAAACCCAAAATAGGTCAAAAAGTCATTCAAAAAGCCAAAAACAAGGTTGTCTTGATGAACTACGTCATCTCTAAGCTTGAACGTAGGAAAGATTGATCTTTGATCATCCCCCGAGACATTTAGGTTAGTCCTTTAGAAGTCCATCATAATAAGTTAACATCTCATGTATATCATCATCTATAAATTGGTCAACTCGTCGGTCGAACGACATGGTCTCTGCATGTATAACGTAGGCAAGGCTAATCTATTGATCAGCCCCCAAGACCCCTAGGATAGGTCTTTAGGTTAGTCTCTTGGTCAAAATCGTAGAAAATCCCAAAACATTGAAAACATTGAAAATCAAAACATTTGTAAAACCTCAAAAAATACCAAAAAATAGCTTCAAAACATTTCAAAACATCAAAAAAATCCAAATATTTGAAAAAACCCATTTGCCTCATTTCACTTGCACCCGCAATAACACCATTCATTGTAAACTGGTCGCTATCCTCAACCTTTGGTAAAACAATCAGAAACAAGTGTGGTAGGTTTAAAAGTGAAAACCCAAAACATCAAGTCAATGAGGAAACAAGTTGGTTATCTCTTTGTATCGTTAACTTATCATCTTGTCGGTCACATGTCAGTCATCCCTTATAAATGAAATGACATGCTGCCATCCACTAACATGTCCTAGGATGAATCCTTCCTACAATGGGCATTATCTTTTGGCAATAAGTTTCGTTATCATCTTAGAAAACACATCATTTTCCATTAGGGGTATTGAAGAGAATCAGTTTGTTTGTTTACTTGGTCTTTATCTTATTTTGCGCTCATTCCAAGGATGTCGCGATGACATCCCCAAACAGTGGATTTAGAGAAATAGGAATGGGGGATATGATCATTATCTTTTGTCTGCTGTGCTTGTTGGATGTTCTTGTAAAATAACCTCGGCGAATACTTGCTTTGCTAGATATGTATGGAAGAGGTCTATAGCAACTTGTTGACTACTACAGGGATAGGTTTACCTTTCCGTGTTTTGGTCTGAGGTGTCTAAAACTTCCAAAATACATCCTAGTAAGGTTTCTGTATGTTAGGTGTGAGCAAGAATACTCCTATCTGATTGTTGTGTCAAAGTCCATCACACTAAGTACCACGCCATCCTAGTTCTCTATACCTTGATGCATCATACCACGTGTGTTATCAAACATAAAAAAAATTGGCCCTTTGAAGATACCAATTCCTTGGCAAGTAATCATCATCATCATCATCATTTGCATTTGTGTCATCTTGTGTCTTGTTGAAACGACTTCTTCTTTTCTCACTCACCGCACTAACAAGGTACTATGACAGTTGATCATCATCACCATCATCATCATCATCTTCGATCCTACATCCACAAATCATTGGCACACTTGCATAAACATATCATATAGAAATCATATACATTGCATAAACGTATCATATAGGAAACATACACATTGCATGTTAATCATCATATAAATAGGTTATCATAAATATTTTTTATAAATAGGTGCATACATGTCATCGCATTTCATCCATTGCATTACATCGCATAGCATTCATTTGTAGTTTCATAACCAGTTCATATTATCATCTAAATCATCACATAGCATCTACAAAAGCATTTCATAATCATTTTTGCATAATCATAAGCAAATAGGCATATAAGCATTTAATTCATTAAACATCAGCATATCACTTTACATAAACATATCATTGCATCACATACATCATTTAGGATAAAAAACATTTGTTATCTTAAATCATATCATGACCATCGCAACATATTACAACTATTCATAAAGTCATTCCACATAAGCATAAATAGAAAATAATCCATCACATGCAAAGCATACATCCATCCATAATCCATTCATATATATAAGCATAATTCACATAGTACAATCCATATCACATATCACATCAACATTTGCATCAACATAAAGTAGATCATCATATAGACAAAATCATTGCACATCACATTTGCATATTATAGGTTAACATAATATAGATTTGTTAGTCATAATCATTGCATAACATCATTATAAATAAACGCATCTATAAAAGCATCATATAGCATCATTTTGCATATCATACAAAAATAGAATAATCCACACATGCATAAATAAAATAGTACACATCGTATCACATCACATCAAAATCATCATCGACTCATCTCATATATCATCAAATAATGTAACTGTCATAGTACAAAAAATAATCAATCGGATCACTGTACATGTATGACTAAGTACAAAACGCCCATCGAGCTATCAAAAATGAGCCCATAAGGCACAAAAAATGTGTATCATCTGAATCATGGTCAATCTCGATAAATGCTAACCTCACCTCTATCACTGTGACCCTCTGGTGGTCTCTGATTAGCCCACTCTGAATACTCTGGGACCCAGTCTGGTGCAGGAGCACCTTGCTCACAAATTCCTTCAAAAGGCTACATTTCAAAAATTGAATTTTTGAATGTAAAATGTATGTAAAAGCATTGTAAAAGGTCTTGGGTGGTTATATTTTAATATATTTAAAGTCACTAAGGGGTTGGTTGAGTCATTTTGTTGCAAAAGTTCCAAAACATGTAAAATTGCAAAAGTGCAAAATGTGAACAAAAGCAAGAATATGAAGGGTCAATTGGTTGTAAAGAGTATTTAATTAGTTGGAAATGAAGGGTCAGTCATTCTTTATGTTCTAAGCATATATTTAAGCCTTGGAGAGTCGAGCCAAAGGAAGGAAATGTAAATTGGAATCAATTTTGTCAATTTCAATACCTTGTTTTGAAGTTTTAACAGTTTTCTCCTTGTTTCCAGGAATTTTATGGCTTATTACGGCCTGAAAACTTTGTAAAAATAGCTTTATGGTGTAATTTATTGAATAAGCTTTCCATTGGTTCAAGTCTCACTCATTTTCATTGAGTAATAAGAAAGTTATGATGATTTTTGTGTAGGCAGGCTGTTCAGAAAACGTTTTTCAGAAATTACAGTCAGAAAATATGTTGGTACGGACAAGTACGGAATGGTACGGAATTAAAAATTGGATATATAGAAATATATTGATGTGGTGGACAAACTTTATTTTTACCAGTAATTTTTATAATGCCATTTAATAGGTCAAACAAGTCATTTCCTAAAAACTGTTCTGAACATAGGGTTTTTGGGGTTGCATACAAAAAATTGTGATTTCTTCTAATTTGTATGGTGAAAACTTCTAAAAATTTGTGGAAAGATTCAATTTGAGGTGTTCTTACTATATCCAAGGTTTTGAAGAATTTGAATAAGGTTTGTTATGTTTTTGGTGATGCCCTAGGCTGCCCTAGTTGTTAAAATTGCATGTTTTGGGTGAATTTGAGAAGTTTCAAGGATGAAAAAGTGTGAAATCTTTTGGGGAAGCAATTTTTGATGATTGTTTGAGTTTGTGAAAACATATTCCAATATAATTGAAGGTGTGACAAGTTGGTATGAGGTTTAGAAAACATACTTTCTACAAACCCTCATTGAATGGAGCTTTGTTCAAGCCTTGAGTATGAGTTTTTGTATTTGTTGCTTTAATAGATGATTTTTCTTGAGAAAGATGATTGAGTTGATAGTTTTATGAGTTGATTCAATGCTGCCTCTAGTTATTTGTGGTTTTGAGGTTGATTTGAGGGTACATGCTTTGTTATATTGGCCTCTTTGGAGCCTTATTTCTCAAGAATGAATAGTTGAAATTGCCTCAAAGAAAGAGTATTATGTTTCATGAACTAGGTTGGATGTTGAGAACCTTTGTATCTACATCATAGTCTGCTCAGGGCATTGTATCATGATAGGCCCGACGATAGTACTCAATCTCTCGAATGGCCTCCTTGTAGGATCTCATCGGAACTGTACACTGGGACGAGGAGGCTGTCATGCTCTCCATCTACTGCCTACAGCCTAGCTCTGTGGCTGCCTGTAACTCTGCAGCCTGTCTCTACTAAACCGCCTGGTCCCTCTCCACTCTAAACTGATCTCTCTCTGCCTATGCCTGGTCCCTCTCAGCTGTCACTACCTGAACCTATGCCTATAACTATAAAATTAGGGCATCCCATGCGTTTTCTTGCCCTACCGATTGTACCTGTGGCTATATGTGAGGCTTGTCCTCACCCTCAGCTCATGGTGGTGGAACTGGCTGCTCCTACTACTGGTCCTACATGGGGACATCTCCCTGACCTAGAGGAACTAGGGGCACACCCACTGGATCTTGTCGAACCTCAACCCGGGGTCCTCGTGCTCGATCTCGTCCTCTCACTCTACCCCTGACCCTATGTGCCTCTGGATCCTCTCCAGGAATAGTCAATCAGAGAGGAGTTCTAAACCAGTCTTTATAGGCCTGTGTGGTTCCTGGATGTATTGGGCCCTGATCGTAGGCCCACGGTTGGGCTACTAGCTGACGAAAGCTGTCAACGGCCACCGCTGTAGGAATGTCAAGACCCCATGCTATCTGCGTCATGCTCCGTGCAAAGACAACTACATAATCATCATCTGGCCGATCCTGCGGCTCTCCAAACTGATGCTATACACGCCCAGGCAGGTATTGCTCGATCATGGTATGCTCTCAGCCCTACATATACTAATCATGTCAACAATATAAGAGCTAATCAACATCATAAACCCACCTAGGAAAACCAAGGTATGGACGCTAGGTAAAAATGAGCATCTTGTCCATGACCCACCTCCAGTATGGGATCCCATGCTCTCCAGTGTGTGTAAAGGACACACCGCCTTTCTATTGTGCCACGAGGGCATCCTCTGCCCCCATCAAAATTGGAACCACGCGCAGACGTAGCGCATAAATGTGCTTCCACTCCCAAACATGCAAAAGAGTCACTTCGGCACCCAACGCTCTGCCATCCACGTAAACATACTTGTGGAGATCCTTGTAGAGTGAAGCCAGAAGGACGGGCCCCCATGCAAACTGAACTGCCTTGTCCCAAACCATCCTCTCCCAATAGTATCCCTAGCCCAGACTAAAATATCGCCCTTGCCTATCTGGGACAACTAAACTTGAGATGATCGCTGCAATGACCCAATGGTATGGAGGTGCGGTGGCTCTATACCTCTCTAGCTCGATCTACCCCTTGTAGTAGATGATGTCTCGGGTAGCGAGGACTCGCATGCAGCACTTGCGTCCCTCCTCGATGTCATAGATCACTTAGCGGCCATGAATGGGCAACCGTAAGATGCGCCAGACGTCCTCCAAGGTGACCATCACCTCACCAGTGGGAAGATGAAATGATGAGGTCTCACTACGCCACCTCTCAGCCAACGCTGACAACATCCCAAGGTGTGTGCACACGAGTGCTATGTATGCAATGTGCCATAGTCCTATGACTCCCAGTCGATCCTGGTCTCGGTCACTCAAATCCTGTAAGGCGCTCGCTAAATCCCATGATCGGTGCTCCTAAGAATAAAGCTCCCTAGGCCCATCATGCATCAAGGAAAGTCAGCATGTTAAAAGTTTTCAAAAAATCCTAACCTGACACTCCAAACTTGTCTCCAACGGTGCAGTTCGTGAAGGTGTTGCAGTTTGAGTTTTCTCAAACTCTGACGCTGGACTCTGTACTTAACCAAATGGCACCACCATGATGCAATTCATCCATTGCAGCGCAGTTTTTGTGAAAAAAGGGCCGCCATGGCGCACTTTCTCCAAATCGCCCCGCGTGTCTGAGCTGAGCCTAATCCCAGTGGTGGAGTTTATAAATTCCAAACTGCACCGTTGTGGCACTAAATAGCTACTGCGGCGCAAAACGACAATTAGCAATGCACTTTAAACACCGAGCAGTGCTATAATAGTGCCGCTGAATGCAAGATCACCTTAAAATATGTAATAAATGTGTCAAAAGAAAAAAATTAAGCTTCAGTAGGGACCACATACCGGTGCCCCGATGCTTGGTGGCCGCTAGTAGGTCTGAACTCAGTCTGAAATATGTAGAGGAAGCTGTCGTTGCGCCATATTATTGGAGGGTTAGAGCTCGAATCTCAAGGTTCGTTGGCAGAGGAGTGTGAAAATGACTTGAAAGTGACCCCTCGGGCCCCTTTTAAGCCTGAAAATTAGGGTTTTTAACCCTAATTAGCTGTCCTGGTAGGGTTTTGGACCCCTAAACTTGTTTTTGTCTATTTGAGGTCTATTTTTTCATCGATTTATTGTGTTTAGACACGTTTTTGACCTCTCGGGGCCTCTTCTAACTTAGTACACTTTGTCATCATTTTTTGTGAGATCACCCAAAAAATTAGATTTTTCATCCAATCTATCAAGGGGGCATTATAGGGGCATGTTTTCTATTGCGCAAGTAGCAACGGGGCAAGTTTTTAAGATTTCAAAAATTTTGGCCTTGATCAAGATCAGTTATTCTTTGAACCAACGCAACGAGTGCATTGCTTCAAAGAGGGGAAAAATGTGGACATAAAAAATATACTAATTAACATCGAGCATTCGATCCTTACTTACTAACATCATTTCTTTCCGAATCATCCTTCAGTCTAACCATTTAATCAAATCCCCCTATCTGATTAAATTCATCAATATTCGTCTCTTAATTAAATAAATCATTTTGTCTAAGTCACTTTCTCTTGTTAATTAAATCAATCCATTTGATCTAATTACCCCTATTTAATTAAATAATCAATGTATTTGATTAAATCTCTAAAGTCTATCTATTAAATTAAATAAATTAAAACCTTATTTGATTTAATCTAACACCATCCCTTTTAAATTAAATAAATCAAAATCCTTATTTAATTAGCCTCTTACCATATTCCTCTCTTATTTGATTTAAATAAATCCATAAATCTAAGTCAAATAATTCACATCACCAAATCTCCTATTAAATTAATTAATCCTTGATTAATTTAATCTAATGCATGTCACATCCTAACCACTTGCATTCTCTAGATTTTGCAACTTGCACCAATAAATCAGCATTTTCACTCAACATGGAATATTCCATCAAGTTTGAATTCAAAACCAAGTGGGCATGTACATCCAACAAAGCAATTAATAAATTCTTACATGTCCCCCACTAAGCATTAACTCTCAAATTCAAATTTGAAATTTCCCCCTCTTGGGCACATTCCCCAAATCTTGCACAATCCTCAACCACTCACAAATTGACAAGTGGCACCATATCATTAGATGAATGTTAGTCTCACATTGTTCAAATTTGGACATTCATCCTTCAATCTCATCCATAAATGAAGAGCTCCTATCTTCATTTGATCATCCACCAATATTGCAAAGTTACCATGTTCAAATACTTATCCATTTTCATTCACAAATCTTGAGTTCTTAGCTAGGTTATTGCATATTTTAGGCTTGGAGCTCTCACCTTCATCATCAAGTGGATCAACAATCTCTTCAACATTTGAATCTGGCATCATAGGAATTGGGAAAGGGCCAATTTTCACATCAAATTGGCACCAATTCCCCCATGGGATCAAGAGTTTGCACTTTTAATTAGGAGTTTATCTTGTTTTGTTATTTGTCTTGTGTTCTTCATTATTTGCATTCCTAGTTTGATTTGTAAATGGATTTCATAAGGAATCCTTGTTTATGCTTGCAAAATCTAACTTAAGGTGTTTGTTGTCTTTGTTTTGTAGGTACCTAGGCTGGGGTTTGCACAGTTTGCTACATTTTGGATGACATTGGGTGTGATGTCCTTTGAAAGTGTAATCTATCTTAGCATATTACATTCCTCTTGGTGGGCTAATGCGACACACTACATCCCCTAAGTTTTGAATATACTATTCTTTGATTGGTCCTCTCTTGGAGACATTAAACACAATGTTCCCTACGTGACTAACCTTGCATAAACTTAACAAGACTCCTTTGAACATATTTTACATTTTTACATTTTTTCATTTTTATATTTTGCATTTTTTCCACCTTGCATAATGCAACTTGCATGCCTATGGTACCCTTTTCTTTTGTTCATTCTTTTTATTTGCGGCACCTTGTTAAATTTAACATCAGGTATAAATTTAACATGGTTGAGTGGGAAGCCCACCTAATGGCATGACTTTTCCCCATATCCACCTTTGCATTTGTGCTCGTGCATACCAACTAGCATATGTATCTTACCTTTTGGGCTTTCTCACCCTACAGACAACCAGAACTTCCATGGCCTAAGAGAGTACATTTAGGCCCCCTCACTCAATAGACCATTATGTGTTATGTTTCCCCAAAGTGAGTATACATTCTCTTTTGGCCTAGATCTTATCCACAACTAGTTGGATTTCCGATCAAAGCTTCATTTGATTCTCAACACTTGTATGTTCCTTTGTTCTTATGTTTAGTTTTCCATGGGATCTTCATCCTGGAGACTTGATCATCTCTCTTGGTTGTTATTCCATATTTCTAAGATAAGTGCATTTGAACCCTCCTCTCAATGTTCATGGCTACTTTAGTGTGAGATTGAAGTAGGTTCATCCTCTCACTAAAGTGGGGGATAAATGTATCATAGAAAAATGGCTTCTTGTCATTTTCAAGGCCTTTTAGCTCTTGTTTCATATTGTTTGATATATTTGGCTTTAATTCTATGTTGCAACATGGCTTGAACATTCATATTTAGGCACTAAAATTTAAATAATGATGTCTTGTGAAGGTGTTGTGAAGTGTTGTGAAGTGTTGTAAGACATTTCTACATTCTTCTAGACTCTATTAATTAAAATTCACCTAAAAATCACCATTTTTCACATCATCAAGTCCTATTTTGAAGTGTTGTAAAGTCTTGTAAAAAGATTTCATGCTCACCTAGGTACAACTTCTCTATTTATCCTTTTCTTATGTCTTATTTTACCCCTTTATGAACTCATATTCTTTATTTTAGTGTATTTTTGAATGTAAGCCTAATAAACAACATTAAATATAACTTAATTCCTAACACTTTTTTATAGGTCCTAGGTGGGACCCATTCACCATGGGTGGAAAATGAGTCCCCCTTGGCGCCAAATTCAAAATATTTTAAATTTCTTTTCAAGTTTTCATTTAAAAACACTTTATATCAGCCCGTGATGAGATATGAATGGGTAACTAAGGCACAAGTTTGTAGAAATAGGAAATTTTCATCTCATTTTACATCTCCTACAATTTCCTACAATTCTTCAAAATTCATATATCATATTCAAGCATTTAAGCATCTTACAACATAAATTCAAGAAATATTCAAGCACTTTGAAGCATCCATTAACATTACTTTAGACTCGAATTATTAGGGTTTGGTAAGTTGATAGCATTTTCATGTTATTAGTTTTTCATTCTCTTTCATTTCATTATTTTATTAAGGGTTTAATTACCAAAGTGGGGTTTGACCAAGGAAAACCCCTTGTTGCTAACCCTCAACCATTTTTCCCTCTTGCATATGTGTTTACAAACTTAAGTATGTAGATTTGAAAAGCTTTTTGAGTGTTGAAAAGTGAAGAACAAGTCAACTAGGTATTTCAAGTCAACTCATTTCTATTTCAAACTTGGAGAAGTTTTTTGGTCTATTTCCTAGAGAATTGACTTCGGCAACCTTACAAGGAGATATTTCCAAATCAGGCGTTGTAGAGTTGTCTCCTGACTTTCTAGAAATTTTGGAGAGGATTGATTCACGACTAGTGGAAAATGAGTCCCATCTTAGGACTTAAAATCTATTTTTTGTCAGATTCTGGATCTTGACAAACATAAACTTGTTTCCAACAGTTTTTCACCAGAAGGAGGACGAATTCGCCACCCTGGGTGAATGTGTCCCACTATGAAAAATCAATGATTTCAACCAACATCCAAAACATTCTAGATTCTTCATCAAGCCTTTAAGAGTACTCTGTTTATGCCAATTCCTTTGTGTTCTACATAATTTCTTCATTTAGCTTATTGTTTGTATATCATGGTGTGTTTTCAAACATAGTTTAAATCTCATTTTTGCATTCATTTTCATCAATTTAAATCAGTCAATTGCATTTATTTTACTTCATTTAGTTTAGAAAACATAACACATAACAATATTTTAATGAACCCTTTGCATTTTTGGGATCTATCCTCTCCTTTTAGGTGAAAAACCCTAGAAGAGCTAGCGAAGAACATAGGAACCAAAAATAAATGATTCAGAAACCACTAATGGATGTTGAAAGTCATGCACGCTTAGAATATTGTGTGCTCTAGTACTCATGCGAGATTGTGCAACCAAAAAAATGTTTACTTTTTGCGTTGAACACTTTTCCTAGCTGACTTGTTAAGATAATTTTTGATATGATATGAAAATATTAAGCATGATCTATTGTGTGGTCTTGGTTGACATATTGTATCATGCTAATTGTCAAATTACTTTTGAAAATATTTTGTGAAGTCAAAAATTGGCATCTTTTATAATAAATTACATCTAATTAGGCTTACCTAATTGATGCTTACGATAGTGAGCGGATATATATGAATGTATGGTGCATAATTTACATAGATGGATAGAAGTTGTGAAAAAAGGGGTGCATATGTGAGTGAGTAATGAATGTGAAGGTGTGATTAGAAAGAAAATAATTAATGAGAAAAGAATGAAAGGTGTAAAGTTTGAATACTGAGCATCACCAAAATTGTATCAACACATGATAGGTGCATCTTTCTAGTTTATTTTTTACTATAAAGCCTTACTCTATTTTTATATAATCTTGTGTAGCCAATGAGCCTCATTGTTGGATAGTGAGTCATTTTTGTAGGCAATGAGCCTTTTTAGTTGGAAAATGAGTCATTATTTTTGTAGCAAGCCTCTTTTGAAAATACTATATAGTGTCAGTTAACCCTCACTGTGGTTTTTCCCTTATTAGGTTTTCCATGTAAAAATCAGATGTTCATTATGTTGATTTTCTTTCTAACATATGTTTCATGCTCGTATTTAATAATAGTATTGTATTGTTGAATATTTGATAAGTGATTAAGTTTTAAGTTTGAATTTGTGTGACAATTGATTCACCCCCCCTCTTAGTTGTCCTACTCCTGTTTAACACAATGATCAATGCTAGGGCTAACCAATTAATAAGTATGCACGTGAATAAGTCAAGTATGTACATGTGAATACGGGAAGCACAATTACTCAAAAACACATAAGCCTTTCAGAAGTATAGACACAAATACATAGTATATGCAAATTAATAAAAAATATATGCAAATTAATAAAAAATATATGCATGAATACAAGGTAGGTGCATGAAAACACATAAGTCACAAAGTATACATTGGAATACATTTAAGTCACAAAGTATACACATAATTTGTAAATCACACACTTGAATAAACGTAACTCATATATATTGAACCAAGGATTTATAATGCAAATATGGACACCATCAATAATATTGATTTGTATTAACCAAATATCCATGTAGCCATACATCAATATATGTCAATATAAGTACAAAATAGCCATATAGACTTACAAGAATGCCATATACACATATAGTGTCAAATATATCCAATAAAAAATATGTACAAAAAGGCCATATAGGCATACAACAAAGGGCTCTAGAATAAAAAATAATCACTCTCCAAGCTCTCAATATAAACTCTTTCCCTTTGCTTGTCGATCAGATGGCGATACACTTGTCACTCAGTTATGTTGTAGTCAAGGAGTGCTCCTACTACTCCTCCTAGTGTTTAGTTCTTGGTGAAGTCTTATCTGTTACAATAAGAAGTAAAGACATTAATATATAGAAATTACATTAAAAAAATGATATATTTAACAAATAATAACTTACCACCATCTGATGATCACTCTCCACAAGGGAAATATTCAAATGCCCGTGTTGAGGCATGTTGAAGCCCTATATAAGCCATCCAAATAGAAATTAAACTACAAATCAATAATGGTTTAATTTTTCACTAAATAACATCTATAAAAACAAATATAAATTTAAATTTAGTAATTTGCCTCATTCCTCCCTTGTAAGAGCCATCAAGGATTCTATAGCATATGGAACACTGATTTCCATTTCCATCTAAACATTTGAAGGTGTCTCCTCTTGCAACAACTGAAAATAAAACAACTTAGTGAATCAAGAAAACTAAAATAGTGATCCAAATCATGACTTATAATGTATGAGATAATGAAAAATTTTCTGAGTACTTATTAAACTATAAATTTTTGACTATCATGATTACTATTTTCCCTATCCATATCTTGTTCGAAAGCATGTGTTTTTAGGCTTTTATCCATAGTCGTAAGTCGATGAACCGTTTAATAAAATTATTTCATATACATGTATGATAGTTGTGGTGGCATAGAGAAGGAAGTGAAGTATTTGAAAAAATGCCTCAAATAAATGGGGTCTCATGGTGAAGGAATGCCATTACAAACAAATGCACATCAAAGAATTTAATCACAATAAGACCACATTTCTTTTAGGAATTATTTCAAACAATTCATTTCCTTCTCAATGGTATTATTTCTTACTATTATGCTTTGGTATAAGTTGTTCCAAGCATCCATAGTTTGTTTGAAAGCACCTACTTTAGGCTTTTAGCCATAGCAGCAAGGAAGTGAGTAGTTTGATAAAATGCTTTGGTACACATGTATGGAAAATGTGGTATCATAGAAAAGGTGGTTAGTTTTTTGAAGAAATTCCTCAAAGAAATATGGTCTCATGGTGCCACCATCACCATGAGACCGCATTTCTTCGAGGATTTTTTTAAAACTACTAACTACCTTTTCTATGCTATTGCTTACTATTATGCTTTGATAGATTTTTTCCAAGAATCTATAGTTTGTTGGAAATAACCTTTTTTAAGATTTTAGCCATAGCAATGAGGAAATGAATTGTTTGATAAAATTATTTGGTAGATATGTATGGAAAATTTGGTAGCATAGAAAAGGCAGTGAGATATTTGAAAAAGTGCCTCAAAGAAATTGGGTCTCATGGTGATGGACATCACCATGAGACCCAATTTCTTTGAGGAATTGTTTTTCAAACAACTCATTTCCTTGTGTATGCTATTGATTACTATTATTCTTTCATATATTCCTTCAAAGCATCCATATCATAAACAAGGAAGTGAACTATTTGAAAAGATGCCTCACTAAAAAGTGGTCTCATGGAATGCCATGACAAGAAAATGCAATTGGAAGCTGCTCCTAGACTGATTACTTATGCTATGTGAAGTAACTACATCACTACTTATGTTGACTTTCTAAACAACTATATTTTAGTTGAAATTTTGTCATCTATCAAAATCTAGTTATTAGTTATGTAATGTGAAGCAATTCTTTGAGTTTGAAAGATGTGCAATGCAATGTAATCAACGATATGAATATAAACTACACAAATCTATTAAGTACAATTCATTAGTTAAACTCTTTATTCTATTACTTGTATGTAGGTTTTACTAGATCCACTAGCACTAGAAGGTGTTCCCTCAAAACCTCCAATATTAGCCTATTTAACATCCAAAATCACATATTAAAATACCATCCGTAAAACAATGCTATTAACATGTAATAAATTTATAATTGTTTACTAGTTACATACCTCAATGGTAGGTGTAGTGGAGAAATAAGTAGATGTAGGGCCAGTGTGTCTAGTATCAAAACTATGACCTTACAATTTTGTTAAAATCATAAACTAGATTAGTTAATATTGCATTTCAAAATAAAAATTTATTAAATTAAATTCAATTAACATGCTAACTTTTACCCGAGTATCAATGTCAGAGGCCTCATGCAAAATGTCTGCTCCCCTTTCCATCTCCACAGCTGCAAAAAGATCCTACGTAGCAACCTCTTGAGTTTTGGTGGGGTCATATGAACAAGTCATCCCGTAATATTGACACAAATGGGATTGGAGCCCACCACTCAAAGACTCTCTTGGATGGTGCTCTAGAATAGGGTTGGCATGTTGGATGATACTCTAGGTCAAAGAGGTGATGGCTTGCAAAGTCTCTACGTTGGCAATCTCCTTCACGACATAAGGGATGACGATGTGCTCATGAGGCGACCTAGCAAGAGGTTGTCTCCCTTGTTGCGTAGGATCCTACTATGCATTGGGTCTATCTTGAGTTGACCCCCCATCTCTCCCTTGGAAGTCCCTCATCAAAATCATTTGCGATTTTGTTCAAGATGAAATCACAGTATAGTTTCCTAAGGAAATACTATGGGAGTTCACTTTTTTGCATGGTGGTTCATCAAAAACCATGTACCACATATCCCAAATCAATTTCCTAATCTCTTGGTGGTGGAACCAATGAATAGGAAACCTCTTCACATTGAGGGTAAGATTTGCATTTGACTATGGGTCACTGAATAATGCACACAAATCACCTTTTATAATTTTTAAATCTTTTACATCTTTGTATGATTATTTATCTTGGTAATAATCCCTAGCCTCCTACCTCCTATCCTTCCAACTAGTTAATTTTTTGCTAATTGAATCTACATGTTTTAAAATTTCTTTTAGTGAAGTTTCTAGGGCCATTATTTTTGCAGTTGAACTATTTGGATCATTCAACCTCTTGATTAAATCCTTAATTTTTTTTTATTGTTCTCAATTTCACTCATTAAGTTTTGCTGAGTGTTAGGAGAATGTTGAGGGATTGGTGGAGGAGATTGAGGTTGTGGTTGATTAACTTGTAGATTTTGTTGTTGTTTTTCTTATTGTGCTTGTTGAGGATTTTGTTCCTCTTTTTGTTGTTATGCTTCTTGAGAATTTTGAGGAGGGTTGGTAGGTTGATTAACATCTCCTACAAATTCAAAAAATAAATATCAAAAACAACCTAAAACTAACAAATTCAAAACAACAACAAAACAAATACTTACCTCTCACACCTCCTCATCGACATGGCAGCATCCTTATAATGAAACAACAATAGTTGATGAATATTTTTGCAAAATACCTCCTCCTAGAATGCGATCATGGAAAATTGGGGTTTTGGCTGCAAACAAGAGAAAAAAAAGTCAAATGCAAGAATGAATTCAATTTGTTTGTTTTTTTTCTTTTAATAGGTAATAACATGAGAATGTTATAATGCATTCACATTATAACACACTTGAGTTATAACATGCTTGATTCATAATGCACTCATGTTATAACATGCTCATGTTATAACATGCTCATGTTATAAAGTTCTCGCATTATAACGTGATCATGTTATAAAGAACTCACGATATAACACACTCACAATATAACATGCTTGCGATATAACCCTCTTACATTATGGGTTCATTGTAGCTGAGCCTTAGGATCGGCACACCAAGCCATAATGTGAGTGTGTTATAACATGTTTGTATTATGAGTTTTCAAAAAAAAAAAAAAAAGTTGGCCACAAATTGGCTACCCATCTTCATGCACCCTCCCCAAGAGCAATAGAAGGAAAAAATTTAATGGATGTCATTTTTGCAACATGAGAAAAATATCTCACCATAATCAACACCCTCAACTTTAGAGTAACCTTTCACAACCAGCCTTTCTTTTTACTTCTCAATACCTCCATCTAAACCAATCTTTTTCTTGAACACCCATTTGCAACCAACACATTTTCATCCTTCAAGCAATGGTACAAGATCCCATGTATCATTCTTTTTCAAAAAGGGAATTTCTTCATCTATATCAATCTTCTAGGATTATTCATCATTCATACCTAATGCCTCTTCTATAGATCAAGGTTCATCCATATTATTAGTAAAAGAAAAATACATCTCCAATCATCAAGTGCATATCATTCGAGTGGCTCTCTATGTCTTATAGACCTATGAACAAGTTGAATTAGAAGTTCTTCCTCCTCTTCTAAACATTTAGAGTTATATGTGCTCTCCTCAACTCCTTTTCTATCCATGGGCCTTGACTCAACTTTCTCAAGTGTAAAAGGAAATTGAATCACATCTTTCTATTTACTTTGTTTTGGCTACAATGTAATAGTAGAAGGCTTAGTTTATCTAATAATAACACTTCTACTATGTATTACCTTCTATATAATAGGATCCCAAATCTTGTATCCCTTCACACCATAACTCTATCTGATGAAGATACATTTCAAATTTATTTTCTTATCCTTTGGTACATGTGCATATGCCTCACAACCACAAACTATAAGATGTATTAATGAAGGCTTGTGACCCAACCATGCCTCTATAAGAATCTTATCAACAAGAGCTAATTTAGGAGAGTTTCTAATCAGGTAATAGGAAATGTAAACAACTTCCACTCAAAACCTTTCTTCTAGGCCATCACCACTCAACATACTCCTAGCCTTCAACATCAATGTCATGTTCATTCTTTCTACAAATTCATTATTATGTGGAGAACACATAGTTGTCTTTTTTTTATGAATATCACAATATTTACAAAATCCATCAAAATCATTAGAGAAAAATTCACCACATTATTAGTCCTCAAATATTTATTTTCTTTTTCAGTTTTCAACTCAACCATTGCTTTAAATTTTTTAAATAAATTCTTTAAATCGAGTGAAAACTTCAAACATACTCTTTAGAAAGTATACCTATCTACTATAATCATTAATAAATGAAACATAATATGTGGATTTTCCAATTGAAGGAACCTATACAAGACTAAAAAAATCATAATTAATAAGGTCCAATACACCACAAGATTTATAAGAACTCGAGTAAAACTTTAAATATAGATTTTTTTTTCCATAAATGTAATGCTAATAAACATTGAATTCAATATTACAATTAGACAAACCTTTAACAAGTTTTTTGTTTGTCAAGGTCCTTAGACCATTTTCTCCAATGTGGCCAAGTAACTGGGGCCATAACATAGTTTTCTCTGTAGCTAACTTTGATTTAGAAGAAAGAGAACCCTTGGGTACACAAAATCCATGACCATCTACTCAAGAAGAAACCATCACCTCTTCCAAAAACTTAATTTTCATAGAAGTACTATCACACTCAATAGTGCATGCATCAAGGTTATACAATGTTCCATATCTGACATCTCTAGTAATCACCATAGCGCCTCTAACCATCTTGCATACTACATTAGAAAATACTACCCACACACTTGCATCTATTAGTTTTCTCACATAAAACATATTTCATGCGAATGTAGGGATATGAAACACAACACTAATCCTTTTTATTCTACCATCAAGAAACTTCATCCTAACTTTACCATGGACAACAATATTTAAATAAGAATCATCACTCAAGTATAGCTTACCTCTACCAAATTCGTCAAATTTAGATAACCAATATATATTAAAGGTCATATGGAAAGATGCACTTGAGTCAATTAACCATGCATCATTACCTACACAAGTTTCCAAAGTTGCAATGAATGCATCACCATCATCCTTCTCAAACTCGTAATTAGAATCAAATATCTTTTTCTTCTTCTTCTTTTCTTCTTTGCATTCTTTAAAAATGTGTCCAAGCTTGCCACAACTCCAACAAACAAATTTTGACTTTCTAAGAGATTTGGATCTCCCCTTGGACTTGGATTTATCATGATTCTCATGATTCTTTCCTTTTTCCTTATGTCTTCCATGAATATTTAGGGAATCCTTGGAACTAATGGATACCTTCCTCCTCATATATTCAAAATTAAAATAACCCACCATGTCTTCAGTCTTTAATCTAATAGAAGTTCTCCCAATAGCCATAATAATAGAATCTCATGAATCAGGAAAAGAACAAATAAATATTTGACATTTATCCTCCTCATCCATTTTCACATCCACTAATGCAAATTGATCCACCAACATATTGAATGCTTCCAAGAAGTCATTAATTCATCCACCATCTTCCACTCTCAAGGAATATACTTTTTTCCTCAAGAAATTCTTGTTCACTAAATATTTGGCTTGATACATCTCACCGACATTCTTCAATAGTTTTGCTGCAAAGATCTCTTCATGGATATTGATTAAAATGGAGTCAGACAAGCACAATCTTATTAGAAACTTGTATTTATGTTCCATAACATCATATTGAGCAGCCAGAGTAGGATTTACAAGCCTTGAAATCTTCTCATCAACTACATCTCATAGATCTTGATCAATCAACAAATCCTCTATCTTCATCTTCCACATTTCAAAATTATTACCAAAAAAACTTATCTACCTCTATTCTCCCTAATGAACATGCTATTTAAAAATTCTTGCAACAAGACCAAAAAGTATCTTCTATACAATCTTTCACTCAAATATGGATTAGTTCAAAAAAACCAACAACCCATAGTTGAAACCAAAGGTGATTAGGCTTTGATACCACTTGTAAGGAAGCTAAAGTAGCATAAAAAATTCCTACACTAATCTTGAGAGGTGAATAATACAAATATTTACAAATATTTAACAATTATAGAAACTTAAACTAAAATAAATATAAATATCATGCATACCACAACACATCAATTTATGAGGGGGTATGTGAAGGATCATGGTGGGCCAAAAAGTGGTAATATGATGGGTATGTTGCTAATGACTTTTTTTTTTACCCAAAATTGATGAAATGAAAAGGGTTTTTAAAGGAGATTCTTAAATTTCCACCAATATAAATTATACTTTACTTTGAATTTAACAAGTAATTATTATTCATTTTCTATTCAAATTACGAATAAAGTCTTGATTGATAGACTGATTGAAAAACATCTATAACTTTCAAATAGTATCACATTTTTTTGAATCCAAAACATGTGCCACATTCTATGCTTCACATACTATAGGATTAGAAAAATAAAAAATAAATTTCATGAAGTTTTGACCAAGTTAAGGTGGTTAGACATATGAGTTTTTTATATTTTTAAAAATTGTAATAAAAATTCATAATTAATTATTTAATTGGAAACAAATTACAGAAAAATATGCATCACATCAGGACATGAGTACTCTACTTATATCCAAAATATTATAAAATAATATTATCATTTTATTGTGGTTAGGGTGGTCAGACAGAGGCCTACTTCTTATTTTTTCCCTGAAATTTAAGTACTATTGCATTGAAATTTCAAAATTTCACCAACTAGATTTTTATTTTTTTAAACAAATCTAGTAGTTTAGAAACTACGTTCAATTTTCTATACATTCTATTCTTACATATTTTTGAAAAATATAGATAACTTACTCAAATTTTTACGTCAAGTTTCCTAACTTTGATTTTTCTAATTTTTTTGCCACTTAAGGGCCTATTTCTTCATGATGATCCTGCACATACACGTGGGAAAAATCCTTTCATGAGAAAAACCCCACACTATAAAAGCTAGGTGCCAATATATTATTCAAAAATAAAAAAGATTACAATTTACTTGCAAAGAAAGCTTCTCATAGGAGTGTCACCAACCAAAGATCCACAAATGACATGACCACTATAGACTCTCAAAATACATCATGATAATATAGTCATAATAAAATTCCCTCATAGAATAGGTTTGCCTTCTAGGGAAAGACAAACCAATAAAATATCTACCATCAAATCTAATACCTAATAATGAATAGTCCAAATTTACAATATATCATTAATTTAATGTATGTCGTCCATTTAATAGGTTTTGTTGACAAAGAAATGGTAACACACATCCCACTCCACACCATTCTCCCATTATATAATATAGCTCTTGGTGTAACTAAGATATATATATTATACATTAGGTTCTATTTATACTCCGATAAAGAACCCTTATCATGTCTTCCATCCTTAATAAAGAAATATGACATGCTAATTAGATAAATTAATTCTCAAAGTAATAAGAAGACAAAATGGTGTAGAACATGAATGCTAAACCTCTATAATATTCAATTCATATACTTACTCCATGCAAGCCATAAGCTTTTATTTCCATGATCTCCTTCTACCTCCATATTAATATCGTGTTTAGCCATAACTAATTATTTCATTTCAAATCTAGTAATAATATGATATTTTAGTTTTGATATTTTTTTTTCATTTTATAATGAATATGATATCATCAAGATATAATGCAATAATTAGGAAATGACATGATAAACACATTGACCTAATTTAGATAAATCAACTCCCAATCTCAACAAAATAATGTGAATTATGTGGTACCAAACTTTAGGAGAATACTTCAATCCATACATATATAATTTTTATTTATTAAACAAATTTTCTTTATATTTCACTATGAAATTATTTGGTTATATCATGTATATATTTCTTTTTCTAAATCATCATGGAAGAAAGCACTTTTCATATCTATTTCTTCAATGCATAGATCATAACTTGTACTAGAAATAAATAGTTGAATGGATGAAATGTGTATAACCAGAAAAATATCTCACTATAATCCAACCTCTCAACATAGAAGTAACCTTTTGTAATTAACTATACCTTGTATTTAAAATTATCTTCAAAACTAAAATTCTTATTGAATACCCATTTACAACAAGCTATTTTTTATCCTTCAAGAAAATATACAAAGTCCCATGTATTATTTATTTTATATGTCAACATCACTTCATTCATGCCTATTTCCTAAAAATCTACATCAAAGTATAATTAAATCCTCTTCAATAGTTATATATTTATCAATGTTAGTATCTAAAGAATATTTACATCTCCAATCACCAAGGGAATACCTTTTGGGGGGTTTTCTATGCTTATTTAACCTTCATAAATGCCAAGTTGGAGGTTCTACTTTCTCTTTTAAATATTTAGAGCTTGAAGATCTCTCCCCAAATTCTATTCAAATTTTGAATTTTACTTAATCCAAGAATTCTTATGAATATTAGCCTACAAAAACTATAGTTATCAAATCCCATCAGTTCCTATTGAAGAAATTTTCCTATCTTAAGTAGAAATCAAATCCAATAAAATATTTCTTAAGAAAGTTAGTCTATCTTAATTATAGAGAATCAACATTCAACAAATTAAATCATTTTAATGTATTGTAATTTGATCCCAAAATATAATATCATCCTCCATATTCATCCTCACATCTTATTCATCTAAACCTAATCCACTTCTAATTCATCATCCTAATTTTCACCCTCATTGGAAATCAATCCCAAACTTTTCATTTCCAATCAATCCTTTACCATGTCCAACTATCTAATATATTCTCCATCCAACATAATCTATTCTAATACCCTCTCATTCTTCCCAACCTAATTCAACATCATGAACCTATATCCTACTTTATCAAGGCCAAAAATAGTAATCAAGGGCAACCACAATTACATTGATGATGATGAGGATAGCCTTGCTGACCAACTTGAGTATGATCCATATGATGATAATAAGAGTCTTGTGGAACAAGATGATCTCTCCCTATCTACCACCTCTTCCTATATCCAATACTTTATCCATTCGTTTTCCAATCACCAATAATTTACCAATTTTTCCCTAACCTATAACTTAAAAAATAATAAAGATGTCATGGTTAGATACCTCCTTAGTATTGGTGCCAAAATTCAATCTTCCCCATCCCCATCCAATCTTAATCCATCTACTATTCATTATCCTTTCTCTACATTTTATAGGAGAAATCCATCCTAATTGAAATCACAATATTGTGTTTCACTTTTTTCCCAAGATGGACATTTACATCAATATTTTTAACTGAATCTTCATCTTCTAAGACCTATAACAACTAAACCATTAAGTATTTGAAGATGATGATAAATAGTTATTTGTGGCAATTTGTGTCTAGATTCTAATTACATATTTTTTAAAATTCTCCAACATAAATCATGAATCTTTCAACATATCCTTTAATGACTAGTTTTAAACATAAAATAACATTTCAAAAAGTAATGTCATTTTGTTGTCCTCTATACAGCCTCTCTATTTATGGGGTCTTTGATGATATTTTCTTTTGTTTTTAAACTTTGTTGTTTTGGGTCCTTGTAAAATCCATTTTTTCCTCTTTCAAAAACATTTCAAAAAGTAATGTTTGTGTCGTCTAACATAACTTTTTTCTATAAAGGATAAAATTCTAGTTTTGAAATATAGATTCTTGACATCAATATCTAGGGAAAGGCTATTCTTTTGAATTCAATGTAACTATAATTTTAACATGTGTGTGTGTCATCTAACATAACTTGTTGCATATATATTGAAATCCAATTTAATTATTTTGGTGAAAAAAGGTTATCAAGACCTACGAAAAGGGTATTTTTGATTTTTTTATGATAGTTTACTATTTTTCCACCTTTATAGAATGTGGAGCTTGATGTTAAGATAAAAACCTATGTTTAGTAAAAAATGAAAATTAAATACATGATAAAATGAAAAAAAGTCAAAAATATACTTGTTGGAAAACTTGTTTAGAGGGCTACAATATTGAAAAATATCTTGTCAAGTTAAGTTCATCTAAAGGTCTAACCTAGGGTTTGAAACTAAATTTTCTAAGGAAATTTTGATGCAAAAGCCAAAGTTATCATTTTTGACACCTTCTATCAAAGGTACCTTCGATCAAAGGTTTACCTTCTATTGAGAGTATAAATTTATATACCTTCACTCGAAAGTCCTTCGATCAAAGGTTTTACTTTGATCTAAGGTGTCTTTTAAAAACTTCCATGAAAGTTTCATTTTCTAAAAAGTGAGAAATAGTTTCATTATTTCACCCTCCTACTCCCCATCCCTACCCCATTCTTAGCTATCACTTACAAACACTCTCCATCCAAAATACATACCTCCATCTATAACCTTTGATAACACCCCCATTACTTCTCATCCTCTAAGATATCATTCTAGTCCCATAATTTATAATTCTAACCCTCAACCTAATCCTAATCTTCCATCTAATCATAATCCTCCATCTAATCCTGAACCCTTTACTCCTGAATATTTCCAATTAATATATGTAAAGGATAAATCCCCACTCCTAAATAAAGTGGTGTAGTATTCTCATGTCATGCATCCACACCCATCTCCCATCTCTCCAAAAACCCAAGTTGAAGAATCTATTCCCACACTCCTCTATCTAACCATCTACATCAAATTACCTATGTCAATCCATTGATGCAAATAATGCTAACATAGATTCCCCTACATTTCAATATCAAACACCACCATCCACTCTATTAAAAATGTTTGGTTTGCATTATAGTTCTATGTTTTATCATCATATCTATGATAATCTAATATTTGATCATGATATTATCTTTTATGATTACATCCAAAATGATCACATTCCACCTCAAGAGAAAAGTACACCTTCAACTCTCTCTCATAATCCCCTTACATATCATAATGATATCTCTTCCATCCCATATAATTATCCCCTTCTTAATCAATATCAAATCATCCCTTCTAATTCCCCTCATAATCTCATTCCTAATCAAGATCAAATTATTCTTTCCATACCATCTCATGATACCCCTCTATCTCAAGAACCAAACACCTTTTCTAGTCCCTTCCATGCCCATCTTACATCCCGGGATCCAAAAACCTATCCTGGTCCCTTTCATTCCCCTCTTCCATCCCAAGATCCAACCAAGTTCCAAATATATCTCCTAATTCCCCTAACAATCCCCCCCTAGGTCAAGATCATATTATCCCTTCATCTCCATGTCATGATCTCTTTCCTTCTAAATATAAATATATGCAACCTCCTTCCCTTCATGATAACTACCCAAGTCAAGATCAAAGTATCCTTCATATCCATATCATGATCCTAATCCTCCACAAGATCCCACTACCCCTATCCAAGCTATCCATGAACCTCATACCTACCAAATGGGTTCCTCCACCTTCATCCAATAAATTTTCCTCCCTAAACATTTGATTCATTCAACCTCATATCCTCCTCAAATGGGACTTGTTCTTTTTTTACAAAACAATAAGTATTCCATTTCTAAAATTATTTGTCAAAATATACACTATAAAGGTAAATGGTTAGGCCTTCATGAGCAAGACATCTTAGAACCCATTTGAATTAATCAAAATAAAAATTATCATGGCCATGGCTACTAAGCTCAAGATATTGGTACATCTTCCATTCATCCAAAATACCAAATCCATCCATCTTAATCAAAATATTCACATTCTCCATCCTCTAAATCTATTTTAGGTCCCTATGTCCTAATGAAAGTCCTTCGTTCCATCCATCCATCTTGGGTTCTTACATTCCACTACCCATCTCCCTAGTCTCATACTTTTTTCATTCTATCATAAATAAACATAATCCAAGGCACACATCATTGATGCCCTTATAAAATATTACCTACATTGACCCATTCATAAGACCTCCATATCATTCCTCTCCTTCAACTAATCCCATTTCTTTTGGAAGAAATTTGGATGCCAAATATCAAATACATAAAACTAAAAACTGACATAAATCATAAAATTAAAATGTCCCCTCAACAAAACATGCAAAAAAATGAAAAATATGATTAAAAAAAAAATGATAAATCCAAAAGGCTACAAATGCCAATGAATCAAAAATAAAATTCATGTGGATCCCAAAGAAACTAATACACATAATGCATATCAAAGCATAAATTGAATTGGGTTTCAAACTTGTTGATCCCAATTCTCCTTACATGCTTAAGTCCTCTAATCCTTCATCCTCCAAATCCATATTTGGGCCCCTATCTTCCAAAAACCAATATCATAATTCTTCCATTCATTTTGGGACATTATGTACCATAATAAATTTCCACCCCTCCATCTAAACATCCAAATTTAATATACACTTCTCCTTCACAAATCCACCACTCCTCAAGGTGTGTGTCAATGTTGGTCTAAACAACATTTCCATCTGTTCATAAAAATTATTTCAACCCCATCCATCATCCAACATTGATTCCCAATCACCATCCTTTAATCCAATCCTTCACATAAATCCTTACCTTTATTCCATCATACAATAATTCTAACAATGTCTATGAGAATACTTCCACTTACCATGGTCCATTATATCACATTGTCAAGGGATACCATAAATGGAGATAGATACTCTATTCCTTCCTCTATATTCCTATCATCCATCCACAATCTTGAAAATCCACTTATCCTCATCCTTCCCCATCCTTTCTATCCCAAAAAAGTAAAAAAAAAAAAAGAAAAAATCAAAGAAATAGTCTATCCAATTGTGAAAATCACTTTTAATGGTGCCTTGGGAAAGTACCATGATGAATACATGGCAAACAAGTATCAATAAGGTAAGAGGGAAAATATCAATGCATGTCCACTCTATCCCACCTACCATATATTATGCACATCCTTCAATATCCTTCACCCTATCAATCCTAATATCTCACCATTGATCTTGATAGAGAGCTAGAGGAAAAATATATATGCTTGCTTTAGAAAATGTAAAACCTTACTTCCATTATGCACTATTCTTCCATCTCAAGCTTCTATTTCCACCATAATTCGTCCTTGATTTAACTACCTCTATTTTGAGGCATAGTTTTCTTTGTAACATAGTCCTTGGATCTCCTTCCTATAATCTTATCTCATCCACCCACTCAATCCTATCCTTTATCTTCCATCCAGTCCTATAATGTTTGATCCATTTATTATTGAAAAGATGGAAAATATAGGGTTTATAGAGTAGGTTATGGGGTTCACCACAATGGATTGATGACAAAGGAAGTACGATGAACCTATTTTCCCTCAATCCATTCAAGGAAATGAGATCCAAACAAAGAAATGACTAACAACCAAAAGGTGAGTCAAATCAAAGTGTGAATCTGCAAATTTACTTTTTGTGAAAGGATAGGGGTATGATTCAAACAACACTTTGGGGAGAAAGATTAAAAATATATAAAATAAAGTTACCCAAAATGAAAGCTATAAAGTGAATATATAATCTTGAATAAGCTCAATTCCAATGGAACCAACAATGAAACTATAGATTTGAGAATGGGAAAGTGATGTGTACTAGTCACAAAATGTTCATTTTAGAAGGAAAAAAAGAACTCATTCTCCCTATGGTGAATGGGTTCTAGCTAGGACTCTTGAAAATTAGTTTATGGTTTTTTTTCCTCCTATGTCTACACTCGCAGATTCCCTAATCTCACAATCAAAAAGATGGAAATAAATTTTGTAGGTCAATTTCCATGAAATTGTAAGAATGATGAAAACTTAGAAAACTTTGACAACTTTTCAATTTTTTCTCTTCAATAGATCTTCCACCTAAAATCTGTAAACACACATCAAGAGAGAAACATATTTTTTTGTTAGATGAATGAGGGTTTTCCTTAGTAAAACCTAATTTTGGTAATTAAACCTTGTAATGAAATTAAATAACATGAAGGTATTATGAATAAACAAATACAATGTCACAACTCACCAAACCCTTGTTTGAACCTTGGAATATGGATCTATAACTTGCATGAAATGGCTTCAATGGATGTCGATCTTGATCATGGAACTTGATTTGAGACAATTCCTTTGAATGATTGAATAGATATTGAACACTACATCAATATATTAGCTCAAATAACATACATGATGCAAAAATAATTTGACATGATAAGAGCATATTGATTGCTCCAATAATCTTCTTCAATTCTATCCTTGAATGCCTTGAAAATGCTCTTGTCAAAGTACTATTAACTTTCTTGAAATCTTTTAGGTGCTCATGAAATTTTCTCTAGGTTAAAAAATAGTGAAATGACATCTTATTTAGACACATGTTTTAAAGGGTATGTGTAGGATCATGATGGGCCAAAAAGTGGCAATATGATGGGTATGTGGTTGAAGACTATTTTTTAACCCAAAATTGATGAAATGAAAAGGGTTTTTAAAGGAGATTCTCAGCATTCCACCAATATAAATTATGCTTTATTTTGAATTTAATAAGTAATTATTATTCATTTTCTATTCAAATTATGACTAAATTCTGATTGATAGGTTGATTGAAAAACATCTATAGCTTTCAAATGGTATCACATTTTTTGAATCCAAAACATGCTCCACATTCTATGCTTCACATACTATAGGATTAAAAAAGAAAAATTGAATTTCTTGAAGTTTTGAGCAAGTTAAGGTGGTCAGACATACAAGTTTTTATATTTTTAAAAAAATTGTAATAAAAAAATTGTAAATAATTATTTACTTGGAAAAAAATTACCAAAAATTATGCATCACATCGGGGCATGAGTCCTCTACTTATATCTAAAATATTATAAGAAAATATTATCATTTTATTGTGGTTAGGGTGGTCAGATAGAAACCTACTTATTTTTTCCCTAAAATTTAAGTACCACTACATTGAAATTTCAAATTTTCACAAAATAATATATATATATTTTTAAAGATACCTAGTAGTTTAGAAACTACATTAAATTTTCTACAAATTCTATTCTTACACATTTTTTAAATAATATAGATAACTTATTCAATTTTTTATGTCAAGTTGCCTAACTCTGATTTTTCTAAATTTTTTGCCACTTAAGGGCCTGTTTTTTCCATGATGATCCTCCACATACCTTAACATTAATTCCTAAAATTTAAATAACACAAGCTGACATATGAATATACATTTGAAATCATTGAAATACCACCAAAAATATATTTGAAATTTAGGTCCTAGGAGACACATTCTCCAATGTTAAATGTTATGTTATGGCATTGATGAATGTCAAGTTTTACCCTTTGGAAATTGCAATTAATTAGGATTGGATTTGAATTAAAGGGGCCAATTAAGGCATAATTAACCTCAATTGATTAATAAATCCATAGATTAGTGTGAAAGTGTAAAGGTACACCTTACAACACAAAAAATAAGGCACAATTAAGCCATTCTAATTAAAAGGCCCTAAACTTAATTTGAATATGTGAAATACATATTATAACACAAAATTAAGGCATAATTTAGTCCTTTTATTTAATATTATTTCCCAAATTATGTGTGAAAAAGGGATGTTTTTTCTTACACTAAATTTAGCCCCCACTTTAGTGAGAGTATGACCCCATGTCAAACTCACACTAAAATAGACATTCAAGACACTTATGTATGCAACCATGACAAAGATACATAATGATATACTATCAATTCCTAGGAGAATAAAAGGGAAGATCAAGCTACAAATGTCCCAATGCGATGTGGAACATGACTATTTTTCCATGGAAAGGGGTGGATCAAGCTATAAGTATCCCAACACGACATCCAACATGACTCTTTTTACTATATGTTCATAAGAAAAAATCAATATCCACTATACAAATGACACACGCGCTCACTCTGAGCTAATGGAAACTCAGGTTGTCCACTAGGTGAGCCACCAACAGTTGGAAAATGAGAGAATCTTATTAGGAACCCATACCATATCAAAGATATCCTATTTAAAACATTAATAAGCCACCACAATATTATACTTTGAGCTTCACAAGGCCTAAACAAGCCATGTTATGATAAGAACTCATGAACATGGGGATGACTCTACTAGCAAGAAAATTCATATTCTAGGAGATAGCATGCTCTTAGAGGACTTTAAACCCAATGACACCACCAAGAAAATAATGCATCACAAGAAGTAAGAAAATAACATAGTGAACATGAGTGTCAATGTATGCCCCGACTTTAAAGGGATTTCTACACCATTGTTGTGAGAAATACCTTTAAATTAGTCAATGTTCAATGCTAACCATAAGGAGTACATGAGAGATTACTCAAAAATCCCTATTCCAAGTCATATGTTTTTGAATGAAGTTGCATTGTGAAAAGTGAATGGGGTTTCCCTCAAAAACATGTCAAGGATCTATAGATTTGGAGTCAGTATATCTTTGATAAAATGTTGTTATAAAGTGTTGAAACATAATCATTCCCAAAATACTCATAGAACTAGAAGAATGGCACATAGAGAGTGAAAAAAAAGAAAAATATTTTGGGTCAACTTGGAAGAGACCTAAATGTCTTGATGCCTTGTGTCATCCCCAAAATGAATGCACATAAATGTAGATACATATAGAGGAATTCACATAAAGAGAAATATACATCAAATAGAGTAGTACAAGAGATCACATTACGAGCATGCAAGCACACAAAGAAACATGCGAAAGAAAAAAAAGAAAGATAATAGTAAGGAGAATGCAATTCAACCTATAACTAGTCATGTACATCCCAATCTTGTTTAGTATATGCAGAAGGAGGACACCTAGCCAAATAGACAATGACAAGTGCCAAAACTAGGACAAGGCTATCTAACCCCTTGTGCCCACTAAGTGTAGGACAAGGATGAGCCAACATAAGTGATAAGAATTAGTTCCTTAGAATGATTTCCAATGAATGTTAAACATGTAATAGGGAGCATACTAAGATCCTACAACTATTACATGGCAAGGAGCAAATTGCATGGTTTAAGTCAAGATGGATCCATAGGGGATCTAAATTTCTCCAATATTCCCTTTAAAATATGGAAAATATTAGTATGATGTCCAAAGAATCAATGATAAGCACAATATGGCCTTGAAAGGTGGAAAATTGTTGCTTTCTATGCTAGGGAGATAGAATAACAATCTTTATGTTCTCTCATTCAAGGATGACCCTAGAGATGATCTCAATGCAAATAAGAAAGAGATCTTGTAGTAGGGTTGTCATAGAGGTTTATTATAAACTAATGAGGGGTTCACCACCAAGTTATGACTTAGAAAGACAAAGGAAATGCAAGATTTAATGCTAAACCCTAATATGGTATAATCTTTAAGTAAATTACCTAGAAATGCATGCCAAAAAAAAACATAAAGTAACAAGATGAAATATGTGCACCTGGAAATTTGAAGATTACTGGAAGAAGCTATAAAATGCTGGAAACTTTGACTTTAATGCTAACTAGGACTCATATTCCAAGTTGAGTGAATCAATCCCAGATCTAGGTTTCTATGCAGGAACAAGAATCTAGCAAATGGGTGTCTGAATATGTAAAGACCTAAATTTTAACCTAAACTGAAACTCATAAGCCAAAACTAGTGAATCAATCTAGTTAGGGTTTTTTGAAACTTCAAGGTCTAAATCTATTCTTCAAGGTCTACTTTGTGCTTCCCAATTGATTTCTAGATCCAAAACCCTGATTTGCAACCTATAGAAGTCCTCCAAGTATCTCCAATGCAAGGTGACAACTTTGACAACTAGGCACTTTGACAACTTTCTCCAGACTTGCTCCTCAATGTTTCTTCAACCTAAACCTACAAATCACACACTAAAGAGAGGTAAAAATGATTTTTTGTTAGTGGATAGGGGTTTTCCTTGGTCAAACCCTATCTTGGTAATCAACCCCTAAAATGAAATGAAATATGAAAGGAGAATGATCAATGAATAAAATAAGATTTGCAACTCATCAAACCTTAGCAATAAGAGGCTAAAAATATGTATGAGATGGATCCAATGGATGTAGATATTGAATCTTCTTGAATGTGATAGATCTTAAGTGAAATGCTAGCTTGAATCATAAAACCCTACATCACAATTGTTAGCTCAAAAATAAACATGATGCATGAAGATTTTGACATGATGCTTGATAATATACTCTTGAAGACTCTTGAATTCTCTTTTAAACACGTGAATGCTATTGTGAACTCAACTTTTCTATAAGGATGCTCATTCAACTTGCTAGGTGTAAAATGAGTGAAAGAAACTTGTACCTATAATTAATTACACAAGAATTCCTAAAATTACAACACTACAAGCTAACATCAGATCTAGGAGGATAAAATCCCACTAGAAATTTTAATTAATTTTAATTTTGGGCCATAGGAGACTCATACACCCAAGGTGGCGTATCGTTCCCATTAGGCATAATTTATGGGACCAAATTGAAAAATTCTTAGAAAGGTGTAAAACCAGGATCATGACCAAAAACCCTAGGTGGGACTCATACACAAAAGGTGGTGAATGAGTCTCAGACCACCAAACCTAGGCCACACAACTTAAAAATACCTAAATTATGATTGGATTTTTATTTGTGTTAGGATCATCCTTGAAAAGATGCATTAAATGAGGCTTTTGGATGTAAAATAAGGCCACTTAAAGCATAACGAATCCCAAATAATAATGACAACCCTAGGAAAGTGTGAAAGTGGGTTACAACACTTTAGAACACTCCAAATAAGGTAGGATTAAGTTTATTTAGTTCACAAGGGACCCAACCTCATCTGAGTGTGTTAATCACATTACAACACTAAGTCAAGGAAACATTAAGAATAGTTTTATAAGGAGGGATGAAACAAGTGTGAAAATGTCTGCCAACGACATTTTTTGACACTACAAGTCTATTTTGATAAATTTGATATTCAATTATATTTTCATGTTTAGGTGGAAAATCAATTACTTTCCAACGTAGAAGGGTATAAAATATATTTTGAATCTTGGAAATTTGTAATAGATCACAAGAATTTGCAAAAATGTCATACAACTTTTGCAGCTAAAGTCTTTGATGTGCATGCAGTTTCAGTTTCTTTTTCTTTAGTTTGATTACTGTGTTTTCATCACTTTTTTATTCTAACTACAAACCCTTTCATTTTTTAGAAAAGGATGTGTTAAGAGTAGTAAAGTCCTAGAAAATTTTATTTTCATTTCTCTTACACATGTAAGATGTGTGGGAAGGTGATTTAGGGGGAGGAAAATTCTTATTCTTGATATGGGACAAGGCACATATAAAATCTATTCCTAGTTCATTCTTAAGCATTGTTCATATGTTCCTGTGATGCCAAAAAGTGTATACTTTGCTTGATATGGGATAATTGATGATAAATTGGACATAATGATGCCTTAATTTAGTGTTGTGAGATGTCTACACATCCACACTAGGCCTTGGACCCTTGAAAATTGAATAAAATACATCTATTGATGTCTTGTAAAGGTGTTGTAAGGTGTTGTCACACATCTTCACTCTTTCCTAGACTATAATGTTATAATTCACATAAATAACCTTACCAAGAACTATTTGAAAGTGTTGTAAAGTCTTGTAACAAACTTTCCCACATTCATAGGCTTGTCATCAATATTTACACCTTTTTATGCTTTAAATGGCCCCTTTATGCACTTACAGGCCTTAATTAAGTATCTTGTTGAAGAAGAACCCTATAAAAAAAATTTAATATATCTTAATCTCCATCATCCACTCAAAATTTCCTAGGTGTACTAAGTCGCCACCTTGGGTGACTTAGTCCCATGTGGCACAAAAATCAAAATTAATTCAAAATTCTTTTAGGTTTATACTCTTTAAGACCTAAGGTAGGCCTGTGATGAGGTATTTTTCAAGGATTAATGCATAATTGTGTATAAATATAGGGTTTTCCCTCTCATTTTATCTAATTCATTCAATCTTGCAATCAATCTTCACAATCACTCATCACTCTTCTCAAGCAAGCTAGGGTTTTGTTATTCCAAATCATCAAGATAGCTTCCTAAGACATTCAAGGACAGATTCTTCATGTTTTGCTACATACAATCAAGATCAATCATCATCAAAAGGTATTAATTCCATTTTTGAATGCTTCATTACATTCTTTCTTCATTTGGTTTAATTACCTAAAAAGGGGTTTGACCAAGGAAAGCCCCAATGCCCTAACAATCGACATTTTCTCTTTCTCCCTTTATGTGTTTGCAGATTTTGGTACTTTGAGGGTTTAAAGATCATTGTAGATTAATTTGAAGACTCATTGAAGATATATCCTTGTTTACCAAGCCAAAATATCAATAAAAAGTCATCTTCAAGCCTGAAAATTAGAGTTTCAGAAGTAGACACCTCTGCAAAACCAGAGTATAGACCTACGACTTCCATTTCCACTTCTGAATTTTTAGAAATTTAGAAGTGGACTGTCACCAATAGTGGAAAATTAGTCCCAATGAACCTTTTTTTTCAATTTTTTTATAGATTTGGATACCCATTTGGCCAAAATGGGCTTTGGTGCAATTTTCTAGATTTTTTTTGAAAGTGGACTAAATCACCCAACTTGGCACAAGTGTCCCGTCAGGCTTAAAATTCAGAATTTCTAGAATTTCAGAGTTTCTTCAAGTCTACAACACACTTCTAGAAGCACAAATTTTGTCTCACAACTTTCTATTTGGTTTTGTTTGCATTTCTAGGTCATTTAGCACATGTTTGCATATCACAATGTGTTTTCCAGCACTATGCATTTTCTAAGTTTTGCATCATTAAATCATTTCAATTTCAAATAAAAGCATTAGTACATATTAATTAGGCATGATAAACTGCATTTACATTAGTCTTGAGTGTAAACCCTTGCATTTTGGCTCCCCATCAAGTCCCCTTTCTCCTTTTAGGTGAAAAACCATAGGAGTAAAGCATTGTGAGGAGTCAAACAAAAATTATTGTTTACATTTTGGTGAACCTAATTTTATAATACCTTATTTTCTGTTTTGGATTCCTTCATAATCCTAGATCTATCTCATATTAGCCTTGCTTTAAGATTTGCATTACTTAATTTGCATCCAAGGTTTCAATTTTTTGCATTAGTGAAAATGCATATAGGTTGCATTTCTTGCATCTAAAATAATTGTATATCATTGAAAGACTATATTTAAATGTTAGTTCTACATCATATAGTACATCAATCATCAAAATCCATTCAAAATTCCTAAAAATCCTAAAAAAACCCCTTACTGGGACTAAGTCACCAATCTGGGTGACTTAGTCCCTATTGTAATTTTTCATGATTTGTTACAATACCAGAAACCTCATTTTTATGCTTCCTAAGCCTCCTATTATCAAATAATATAAGTATAGAATGTTTTAGGAACATTTGTTTTATGTATTTAGGTCAAAAACATCAATTTAGTGTAGTCATTTTTTTAATCATTTCAATTACGACCATTTTTGCATCTTAAATAACTGAAAATCTCAAAAAAATTGTATTTGCATCTTAGGACTACATTATATAGTAAAAAAACCATCAAAATTGATCAAAAAAGTCTTAAAAATTTCAACAAAACCCCTACTATGAGTAAGTTGCCACCCTGGGCGACTTAGTCCCTATTTAGCCCTAAAACTACCTTTTACAATGCTGAAAAACCTTGTTTATAAGATTTTGTTTGTTTCCCTTTCCTATCTATATCAATTGACCAAGTTTTTGTAACATGCATTTCATTAGAACTAGCTCAAATTAACTCATTCCAAGCACTACTTAAATTCAATTTTGCATTCACCACACTTCATCTTTCAGATCATTGCATTGTGTAAAAATTAAATTTCATTTTGCATTCTTCTATTGCATTTCAAGTTTTCATAAATTACTTCTTTTTCCAAATGTTAGTTTCAATCTTCTCCAAATTTGCAAAGAAAAATTTATTCAATAAGCATGTTAGTCATTTATTGAAAGCATTCCCTAGTTATACAGTCTCTTAGTGTGAAAATGACAACGTTAACCTTAAACATACACTCCCTCCTATGTCTCCTATTTGTGTGGATGATGTGATAGAAGAAAAATATAAACATAGATACACATGATGATCATAATTGTTCTTCTCCCAATATCTCTCCTTTTAGTCACGACAATATCTTGGTGAAAGAGGATACAATTTTTGAGAATCATAAGGATCTTGTTTGTCCTTCTAGTCATCCCCTTCAGGAAGATATTCTTGAACAAGAGAATGAAATCATAGACACATTCCTAAGAATTGACTTACCTAATTTTCATTCTCCTTTGGCTTGTGAGAATGTGTTTCATAAAAGATAAGATTATAAATGATTAAGATATGTTGTTCTAAAATAACCCTCTTTATGATCCTTCCCCTACTTCTATTTTGGAAGACATTAGGGAACAAATGAATGAAGTCATAAATGATCATGATAAGCATAATTTTTCTTCCCCTAGCATCTCCCCTAGTTGCATGGAAGATGCTTTGTTGTTAGAAAACAGAAGCAATGAGAGTCATGAGCATTTACTTGTCCCCTTTCACCTAAGGCAACCATTATTGAGAAAGATAATTCAACCATTAATCATTCCCCTACTTGTGATGAAGTCATTTTAGAAGAACCAGTCCATGAATATCAAAAATATTTGATTCATAGTTCTCCTAAAAACTATCCTCCTAGGGAGAGTATCAGGGTGTTAGAAATTGACAACAATAATCATATGTCTTCCTTAGATCATGATAAAAAGATGATTCTAGATTTCCCTTTATTAGAGATACATCAAACCAAGACTACTAAGGTTATGAATGCGCAAGTGTCCATTAGTTCCCCCTTGATCAATGGACCTCATACATACACCATGGGAAATTTTAAGAACCCTCTAATTCTCTACCCACTGTCACACAAGCCTCCAACTACCCCCAAATTCGAATTCACCCTCTACCCACCTTAGAATAAAGTATTGCAGCAATCGAGTCATAATACCATTTCTCATACATACAACACTAGAAACAATCTGCAACAATAACCAACACTGAATTCCTTATCGGTTCCTAATTTTCCTCCTCCTCCTCGATTAAGGGAGTATGATCTCATTGAACAACTTAAGAGCACTCCCACAAAGCTATCCATTTGGGACCTTCTTCAGAACTCACCTACCTATCACACTATGCTTCAAATGGATTTACAACAAGTTCTTATCCCTTCTAATGTGCAACCAAATGACATAGCAGCCACAATTCAAGGATTGAATGCTACCATTGTTTTCCACCAGAGTGAACTCCCCACTTTGGGTGTACAAAAACAAAATGAAGCTTTCATGATCATTGATCAACACAATAGGATAGGGATAAATGGAACCCTTATTTACAATGGATCAACCCTTAATGTGTGTAGCATAAACCTTTTGGATAGGCTTCATGTGGATAAATAAAAAATTCAACCTGATTCTTTATATATTAAGGGCTTTGACAATGAAGAAAAGAAAGTGCTTGGTGTGATCACTTAAATACCTATTATAGTTGGATAAGTCACATTGAATACACCAATCTAGGTTATGCCTCATTCTCTTTCATATAACCTTCTTCTAGGAAGGTCATGGATTCATGAAATGAATGGTATGACTTCCACTCTTCATCAAAAAATGAAATACATTCACAACAAAAAAGTTCACATCCTTGAAGCTGACCCTGATCCCAATAGTTGTTTGAACATTAAGAAAAACACAACAAATCATTTAAACACATTAACACCAACTATAGAAGTGGAACCCATCCAACAAAAAATAAACAACAACATGTTGAACAAGACATGAAGCTATTAGATGATGATTGGGGTTTCTTAGACTCCACACCACCACTCATGGATGCTCCTTCAAAATCATTCACCTCAACCACTTTAGACCAAAACATACAAAATTGTACAAGAACCTTTGACAAACAAAACAACGAGCAGCCACCTGATTCAAAAGAAATGAAACAACTTTATGGAAAAGGTTATGAACTTATGAAGCAACTTGGCTATAGTGGAAAACAATGTGGTGCTCATGAAAAAGGTATTTGCAACCCTATAGATCCTATCACACAACAAACAACACATGGTCTTGGTTATTTTCCTTTGATAAAAATCATCAAGACTTCACTCAACATCAGCACATCTTTTCTTAATGTCAATGTCATCATGCAAAACACTAATGAATTGACTTTGTTAGATTTTACACCCACCTATAAAGGAGAGAGAAAAATCTTGCAATCTCAACAATCTTGCGTAGATATGACATATTTTACATCTAAGTAAGAGGCATCTTTGTTGCAAACTACAAGACCACCTTCTCCCATAGATCAAAAGGGTGTCTTCTTGAGACTCCTCCAAGATCACTTGATATCCCTTCCTCCAAGAACTCAAAAGAAATGTTACTACAAGACTTAGTTTTGTGCATACCATGGAGTTCATGGTAATTCCACTAATGAATGTAAGGCTTTGAGTCGTAAAATCCAACATCTCAAGGAATTTGATATTCTTCCTGCTATGGGGGCACCTCATTTCTCTAATTGATACTAATTTTCACTCTAGCTTGCATCTCATCAATCATTTCAGATCATCCTTGTCCTACACTAAGTGGGGCCAAGGGGTTCTGTAGCCTTGTCCTCATATGTCACTTGTTTCCTCCTTTGGCTAATCATTAACCTTTCATGAACATATATGAGAAAGTTTGGGATTTGGACAACATGCCTTATGTTGGATCACATGTTACATAGTACCCTTTTTCATGACTTAGCTTCTTGAAAACATATGAATTGGCATAGGGCTTTCCAAGTAAGCTCCCATGTCACTCTTCTTCTACTTTAAAATAATTGTTCACAGTACTGGTGCTATTAACTACTTTAAAGTGGGGGAATACATCAACACTCACATTTCATTGTGTGATTTCTTTCTTCTTGCAGCAATGTGTCCTCTTCTTGGTGGTGTCATTGGGCTTGATTCCCTCCAAGAGTGTGATACTTCTTTGACACATCCTTTCTTGGAGATGTTGAGCACAATGTCCTCTAAGATGAGACCTTGAACAAACTAACCAACATCCCTTTGAATATTCCTTGCATTGTTTTACCATTCACAACATGGCCACCTTGCATAACACATCTTCCATGCTTGTGGTATTATCTAGTTTGTGTATGAGTGTGAAGCATATGAAGTTTTGCTTACCTCATAAAGCTAGAAGACTATTTTTGTGGCACCTTATTAAAGTTATCAGGAGGTATAACTTTGGTATGGTTAAGTGGGAAACCCAACTAGTGGTATGAATTTCCCCAAAGCCACTTGTGTGTGTGTGAGTGCATACCAACTGAGCATATGTTTCTCACATTTAAGGCTTTCTCACCCCACAAACAACCAAAAGTTTTGTGGCCCAGATTGAGTATACTTTTTGGGCCTTCTCACCGGGAAGACAACCAAGAGTTTCGTAGGCCCAAAGTGAGTATAAATGTTCTTTTTCAAACAAGCCTAGATCTAATTGACAATGTGTTGGACAAACAGTCAAAGCTTGATCCACCCCATTTTCATTTCCTTCTGGTTCTTGCCATTATATGAGCATGTATCTTTTCTTGTTGCAAATCATTCACCTTCCATGTGTTCTTTCATACTTATGTTTTCTTGACTTAGGATCTTGGATCCTCGACACTTTCACAACCTCTTTTGATCCTTTGCATTCTTTTTTTCTGCATTGGTATGATTGGAATCCTCTTGAATGGCTACTTTACAAAGAGTTTGAAGCAATTTCATCCTCTCACTAAAGTAGGGGCTTACTGTGTTACCAAAAAGTGTATACTTTTATTGATATGGAATAATTCATGATAACTTGGACTTAATGAGGCCTTTCTTAGGAGTAGTGAGGTGTCTACACATCCACACTAGGTCTTGGACCGTTGCAAATTGAATAATATACATTTATTGATGTCTTGTAAAGGTGTTGTAAGGTGTTGTAACACATCTTCACTCTTTTCTAAACCACAATGTTATAATTCACCTAAATAACCTTACCAATACCTATTTCAAAGTGTTGTAAAATCTTGTAACAAACTTTCACACTTTCCTAGGATTTTCATCAATATTTACACCTTTCTTATGCTTTAAATGGCCCCTTTATGCACTTGCAGGCCTTAAATAAGTGTCTTGTTGAAGAAGAACCTGATAAACAACATTTAAAATATCTTAATCTCCTACATGCACTCAAAATTTCCCAGGTGGACTAAGTCACCACCTTGGGTGACTAAGTCCCATGTGGCACAAAAATCAAAATTAATTCAAATTTCTTTTGGGTTTTTACTCTTTAAGACCTAAGGGAAAACTATGATGAGTTATTTTTTATGATAAAAGCATAATTGTGTATAAATATAGGGTTTTCCTCTCATTTGACCTAATTCATTCAATCTTGAAATCAATCTTCTCAATCACTCATCACTCTTCTCAAGCAAGCTAGGGTTTTGTCATTCCAAATCATCAAGATAGCTTCCTAGGACATTCAAGGGAATATTCTTTATGTTTTGCTACATACAATCAAGATCAATCATTATGGAAAGGTATTAACTCCATTTTTGCATGCTTCATTACATTATTTTTTCATTTGGTTGAATTACCTAAAAAAGGGTTTGACCAAGGCAAACCCCCATGTTCTAACAATCAACATTTTCTCCTTCCTCTTTGTGTGTTTGCAAATTTAGGTACTTTAAGGGTTTGAAAATAATTGAAGATTAGTTTGAAGACTCATTGAAGACATCTCCTTGTTGACAAAGCCAAAATATCAATAAAAATTCATCTTTAGGCCTAAAAATTAGACTTTCAGAAGTAGACACCTGTGGGAAACCAAAGTACAAACCTACGGCTTTAGTTTTCACTTCCAAACATTCAAAAATTCAAAAGTGGACTAAGTTACCACTAGTGGAGACTTAGTCCCACTAAACCTATTTTCTAGAAATTTTTATAGATTTGGATGCCCATTTGGTTGAAATGGGCTTCGGTGCAGTTTCCTAGATTTCTTCCAACAGTGGACTAAGTCACCCAGGTTGCCGCAAGTGTCCCGTTAGGCTTAAAACTTAGAATTTATAGAATTTTAGAGTTGTTGCAAGTCTACAACACACTTCTAGGTGAACACCTTTTGTCTCACAACTTTCTATTTTGGGATTTTTGCAATTCTAGGTTATTTATCACATGTTTGCATATCACAATGTGTTTCTCAGCACTTTGCTTTTTCTAAGTTTTGCATCATTAAATCATTTCAATTTCAAATAAAAGCATTAGGACATATTAATTAGGCATAATAAACCCTTGCATTTTGTTTCCCCATCCAATCCCCTTTCTCTTTTTAGGTGAAATACCCTAGGAGGAGTAAAGCATTGTGATAGGTCAAATTGAACTCATTGTTTACATTTTGGTGAACCTGCTTTTAGACTACCTTCTTTTCTATCTTGGAGTCTTTGGTAATCCTATATCTTGGTCATATTAGCCTCGCATTAAGATTTTCATTGCTTAATTTGCATCTAGAGTAAATCAAATTTTTGTATTAATGAAAATGCATATGGGTTGCATTTTTGCATCTCCAATAATTCTATATCATTGAAAAAATATATTTACATGCTAGGTATACATCATATAGTACATCAATCATCAAAATCAATCTGAAATTCTTGAAAATTCTAAAAAAATCTCTTACTAAGACTAAGTCACCAATCCGGACGACTTAGTCCCTGTCCTAATTGTTCACTATTTGTTAAAGAATTAGAAACCTTATTTTTATGCTTCCTAAGCTTCCTAGTATCATATAATATAAGTTTGGAAAGTTTGACAAACATTTTTTTAAGTATTTAGGTCAAAAAATCAATTTATGGTAGTCATTTTTTGAATCATTTCAATTATGAGGATTTTTGCATATTAAATCACTACAAATATCTAAAATTTTGCATTCGCATCTTAGGACTGCAATATATAGTACATAGACCATGAAAATCCATCAAAAAAGTCTAAAAAATATCAAGAAAATCCCTATTAGGACTAAGTCACCACCCTAGGCGACTTAGTCCCTGTTTAGCCTTAAAACTAGTGCCTTTTACAGAGCTAAAACCCCTATTTTTAAGATTTTATTTGTTGCTCTTACCTATCTATATCTATTGGATGATTTTTTGTAACATGCATTTTAATAGAACTAGCTCAAATTAGCTCACTTCATGCACTACTTAATTTCAATTTTTCATTCACCACATTTCATCTTTCAGATCATTGCATTGTGTAAAAATTAAATTTCATTTTACATTCTTACATTGCATTTCAAGTTTGCATAATTTTTTTTTTTTCCAAATGTTAGTTCCAATCTTCTCCAAAATTACAAATAAAAATTTAGTTAATAAGCATGTTAGTGATTTATTCAATGCATTCCCTAGTTAGAAATTCTCTTAGTGCAAGTGAGTGAAAATGAAAATGTTAACCTTAAACATACACCCCCTCCTATCTCTCCTATTTGTGTGGATGATGTGATAGAAGAAAATATAAACATAGATACCCATGATGATCATAATTATTCTTCTCCCAGAATCTCTCCTTTTAGTGATGATGGTATCTTGGTGAAAGAGGATATAATTGTTGAGAATCATAGGAATCTTGTTTGTCCTTCTCCTCATCCCCTTTGGGAAGATATTCTTGCACAAGATAATGAAATCATAGACGCATTCCTAAACATCACCTTACCTAATTTCCATTCTCCTTTGGCTTGTGAGAATGTGTTTCATAGAAGATAATATTATAAATGATTAAGATATGTTGGTCTACAATAACCATCGTTATGATACTTCTCCTACCTCTCCAATTTTGGAAGACATTAGTGAACAAACAAATGAAGTCATAAATGATCATGATAATCATACTTGTTCTTCTTCTAGCATCTCCCCTAGTTGCCATGAAGATGATTTACTATTAGAAAACACAACCAATGAGAGTCATGGGCATCTTACTTGTCCCCTTTCACCTAAGGCAACCATTATTGACCAAGATAATTCAACCATTGATCATTCCCCTATCACACTATGCTTCAAATAACTTTACAGCAAGTTCTTATCCCTCCTAATGCACAATTGAATGACATAACAGGAATAATTCAAGGATCAAATGCTGACATTGTTTTCCACCAGAGTGAACTCCCCCCTTTGGATGTGTAAAAAAAAAATAAAGCTTTCTTGATCATTGCTCGATATAATACGATAGGGATAAAGCGAACCCTTATTAAAAATGGATCAACCCTTAATGTGTGTAGCGTAAACCTCTTGAGTAGGCTTCGTGTGGATAAATAAAAAATTCAGCCTGATTCTTTATATATTAAGGGCTTTCACAATGAAAAAAAGAAACCGCTTAGTGTGATCACTTTATCTATTATAGTTGGATAAGTCACATTGGATACACCAATCTAGGTTATGCCTCATGCTCTTTCATATAACCTTCTTCTAGGAAAACCATGGATTCATGCAATGAATGGTGTGCCTTCCACTCTTCATAAAAAAATGAAATACATTCACAACAACAAAGTGCACATCCTTGAAGTTGACCTTGATCCCAATAGTTGTTTAAACATTGAGAAAAACATAGCCAATCATTTAAACACATTAACACCAACTATACAAGTGGAACCCATCCAACAAACAAATAAAAAACATATTTAAGAAGGAATGAAACTATTAGATGATGATTGGGGTTCCTTAGACTTCACACCAGCACTCATGGATGATCCTTCGAAATCATCCACCTCAACTGCTTGAGAAAAAAAATATAACAAATTGTAAAACAACGTTTGACAAACACAACAATGAACAACCACCTGATTCAAAAGAAAGAAACAACTTTATGGAAAAGGGTATGAACTTATAAGGCAACTTAGCTATAGTGGAAAAGGATGTGGTGCTCATGAACAATGTATCCACAACCCTATAGATCCTATCACACAACAAACAACACATGGTCTTGGTTATTGTCCTTTGATCAAATTTTCCAAGCCTTCACTCAACATCAGTGCATCTTTGCTTAATGTCAATGTCATCATGTAAACCACTAAGGAATTGACTTCATTAGATTTTACACCCTCCTATAAAGGAGAGACCAAAATCTTGCAATCTCAACAGTCTTGCGTACATATGACATATTGTACATCTAAGCAAGAGGGATCCTTCTTGAAAACTATAGGACCACCTTCTCCCATAGATCAAGAGGGTATCTTCTCATGACTTCTCCAAGGTCACTTGATATCCCTTCCTCCAAGAACTCGAAAGAAATGTTACTACAAGACTTCATTTTGTGCATACCGTAGAGTTCATGTTCATTCCACTAATGAATGTAAGGTTGTGAGTCATAAAATAAAATATCTTAGGGAATTTGGTATTCTTCCTTCTGTGGGAACACCTCATTCCTCTAATTAATAATGATTTTCACTCTAGATTGTATGTCATCAATCATTTCAGCTCATCCTTTTCTTGCACTAAGTAGGGCCAAGGGGTTTCATAAGCTTTTCCTCGTATGTCACTTGTCATTTCCTCTTCATGAACATATATGAGCAAGCTTGGGATGTGGAATACATGCCTTACATTGGCTTGCATGTCACATAATACCCTTTTTTATGATGTAGCTTCTCAAAAACATATGACTTGGCATAGGGATTTCCGAGTAAGCTCTCATGTCTCTCTTCTTCTACTTTAAAATGGTTGCTCATGGTACTGGTGCTACAACTTTAAAGAGGGGGAATACATCAACACTCACATTTCATTGTATGATTTATTTATTCTTGCAATGAGTCCTCTTCTTGGTGGTGTCATTGGGCTTGATTCCCTCCAAGAGTGTGATACTTCTTTGACACATCCTCTCTTAAAGACGTTAAGCACAATGTCCCCTAACATGATACCTTGCACGAACTAAGGAACATCCCTTTGAATATTCATTGCACTATTTTACTATTCACAACATGGCCACCTTCAATAGCACAACTTGTATGTTTGTGGTACTATCCAGTTTTTCTATGAGTGTCAAGCATATGATGTTTTCCTTACCTCATAAAGCTCGAAGATAATTTTTGTGGAAACTTATTAAAGTTATTAGGAGGTATAAATTTTGTATGGTTAATTAGGAAACCCAACCAACAGCATGAATTTCCCCAAAGCTACTTATGTGTGTGTGAGTGTGTACCAACTGAGAGTATGTTTCTCACCTTTAGGGCCTTCTCACCCCACGAACAACCAAAAGTTATATGGCCCTAGAGCGAGTATACTTCTGGGGATTTCTCACTAGGTGGACAACCAAGAGTTTCACCTTCCCAGAGTGAGTATGCATGTTCTTTTTCAAACAAGCCTATATCTAATCCACAACATGTTGGACAGATAGTCAAATCTTGATCCACCCCATTTTCATTTCCTTCTAGTTCTTTCCATTAGATGATCATGTATCTTTTCATGCTACAAATCCTTCACCTTGCATATGTTATTTCATACTTATGTTGGCTTGACTTAGGATCTTGGATCCTGGGCACTTGCACAACCTCCTTTGATCTTTTTCATTCTTTGTTGCCTACAATGGTATGATTGGAATCCTCTTAAATAGCTACTTTATCGAGAGTTTGAAGCAAGTTCACCCTCTCACTAAAGTAGGGGCTTAATGTGTTTCTAAAAATTGTATACTTTGCTTGAATTGGAATAATTGATGATAAATTGGACTTAACAAGGCCTTTATTTGGTTTTGTGAGGTGTCTACACATCCAGACAAGGTTTTGGACCCTCGCAAAATGAATAAAATACATTTACTGATGTCTTGTAAAGGTGTTGTAAGGTGTTGTAACACATCCTCACTCTTTTATAAACCATAATTTTATAATTCACCTAAATAAACTTACCAAGACCTATTTCAAAGTGTTGTAGATTCTTGTAACAAACTTTCACACTTTCCTAGGCTTGTCATCAATGTATACACCTTTCTTATGCTTTAAATTCCCCCTTTATGCACTTACAAGTCTTAATTAAGTGTCTTGTTTAATAAGAACCCGATAAACAAAATTTAATATATCTTAATCTCTGAGACCCACTCAAAATTGTGTGAGTGGAATAAGTCACCACCTTGGGCGAATAAGTCCCATGTGGCACAAAAATGAAAATTAATTCAAATTTATTTTGGGTTTTTACTCTTTAAGACCTAAGGTCAGCCTGTGATGAGGTATTTTCTGAGATTAATGCATAATTGTGTATAAATATATGGCTTCCCCTCTCATTTGACCTAATTCATTCAATCTTGCAATCAATTTTCTCAATCACTCATCACTCTTCTCAAGCAAACTAGGGTTTTTTCATTCCAAATCATCAAGATAGCTTTCTAGGACATTCAAGGGAAGATTATTTATGTTTTTCTACATACAATCAAGATAAATCATCATGGAAAGGTATTAAATCCATTCTTACATGCTTCATTACATTCTTTCTTCATTTGGTTTAATTACGTAAAAGGGGTTTGACTGAGGCAAACCCTCATGCCCTAACAATCAACATTTTCTCCTTCTCTCTTCATGTGTTTGTAGATTTAGGTACTTTGAGGGTTTGAAGATCATTTAAGATTAATTTGAAGACTCATTAAAGACATCTCCTTGTTGACCAATCCAAAATATCAATAAAAAGTCATCTTTAGGCCCAAAAATCAAAGTTTATGAATTGGACACTTGTGGGAAACTAAAGTACAGACCTAGGGCTTCTGTTTCCACTTCCAAATTTTTAGAAATTTAGAAGTGGAATAAGTTGCCACTAGTGGCAACTTAGTCCCACTAAACTTGTTTAGAAATTTTATATATTTGGATACCGATTTGGCCAAAATAGGCTTTGGTGTAGTTTTATAGATTTTTTCTAAAAGTGAACTAAGTCACCTAGCTTGGCACAAATGTCTTGTTATGATTAAAAAATAAAATTTCCATAATTTTAGAGTTGTTTCAAGTCTACAACACACTTCTAGTTGCTAAAATTTTGTCTCAAAAGTTTCTATTTGGTTTTGTTTGCATTTTTAGGTCATTTATCACATGTTTGCATATTACAATGTGTTTTCTAGCACTTTGCATTTTCTAAGTTTTGCATAATTAAATCATTTAAATTTAAAATTAGAGCATTAGGATTTCTTAATTATGCATAATAAACCTCATTTACATTAGTCTTGAGTGTAAACCCTTGCATTTTGGTTCCCCATCCAATCCCCTTTCTCCTTTTAGGTGAAAAACCCTAGGAGGAGTAAAGCATTGTGAGGGGTCAAACCAGTATCATTTTTACATTTTGGTGAACCTTCTTTTAGACTACCTTATTTTATATTTTGGAGTCCTTCATAATCTTAGATCTAGCTCATATCATCCTTGCACTAAGATTTTCATTGCTTAATTTACATCTAGGGTTTCAAATTTTTGCATTAGTGAAATTGCATATAGGTTGTATTTTTTGCATCTCCAATCATTCTATATCATTGAAAAACTATATTTACATGTTAGGTATACATCACACAGTACACCAATCATCAAAATCCATTCAAAATTCCTTAAAATCCTAAAAAATTCACTTACTGGGACTAAGTCACCAGTCTGGGCGACTTAGTCCCTATCCTGATTTTCCATTGTCTACTACAACATTAGAAACCCTAGTCTTATGCTTCCTAAGCCTCCTAGTATCATATACTATAAATCTAGAAAGTTTTGGGAACATTTTCTTATGTATTTAGGTCAAAAACATCAATTTAGGGTAGTCATTTTTGAATCATTTCAATTACGAGCATTTTTTTATCTTAAATCATTGAAAATATCTGAAATTTTGCATTTGCATCTTAGGACTGCATTTTATAGTATAGAGACTGTCAAAATCCATCAAAAAAATTAAAAAATCTCAACAAAATCCCTATTAGGACTAAGTCGCCACCCTGGGTGGCTTAGTCCCTGTTTAGCCCTGAAACTGCCTTTTACAGAGTTGAAAACCCTATTTTTAAGATTTTGTTTGTTGCCCTTACCTATCTGTATTAGTTGGTTGAGTTTTTATAACATGCATTTCATTATAACTAGCTCAAATTAGCTCATTTTAGGCACTACTTAATTTCAATTTTGCATTCACCACATTTCAACTTTCAAATAATTGCATTGTGTAAAAATTAAATTTCATTTTACATTCTTACATTGCATTTCAAGTTTTCATAAATTACTTATTTTTCCAAATGTTAGTTTCAATCTTCTCCAAATTTGCAAAGAAAAAGTTAGTCAATAAGCATGTTAGTCATTTATTCAATGCATTCCCCAGTTATACAGTCTCTTAGTGCAAGCAAGTGAAAATGAAAATGTTAACCTTAAACATGAATTCCCTCCTATCTCTCCTATTTGAGTGGATGGTGTGATAGAAGAAAATATAAACATAGATACCCGTGATGATCATAATTGTTCTTCTCCCAATAACTTTCCTTTTAGTGATGACAATATCTTTGCAAAAGAGGATAGAACCATTAAGAATCATCAGGATCTTTTGTTTCCTTCTTGTCATCCCCTTTGTGAAGATATTCTTGTACAAGTGAATGAAATCATAGACACATTCCTAAACATCACCTTACCTATTTTTCATTCTCCTTTGGCTTGTGAGAATGTGTTTCATAGAAGATAAGATTATAAATGATGAAGATATGTTGGTCTACAACAACCCTCTTTATGATCCTTCCCCTACCTCTCCTATGCACTCCATTCTTGCATGCTTCATTACATTCTTTCTTCATTTGGTTTAATTACATAAAAAGGTGTTTGACTAAGGAAAACCCCCATGCCCTAACAATCAACATTTTCTTCTCCTCTCATTGTGTGTTTGCGGATTTAGGTACTTTGAGGGTTTGAAGATCATTGAAGATTATTTTGAAGAGTCGTTGAAGACATATCCTTGTTTACAAAGCTGGAATATCAATAAAAGTTCATCTTCAGGCCCGAAAATCAGAGTTTCAGATGTGGACACCTATGGGAAACTAGAGTGCAAACCTAGGGCTTCCATTTCCACTTCTAAATTTTCATAAATTCATAATTGGACTAAGTCACCACTAGTGGCGAGTTAGTCCCACTGAAGCTATTTTTATAATTTTTTATAGATTTGAATACCCATTTGGCTGAAATGAGCTTTGGTGCAATTTTCCATAATTTTTGTGAAAGTGGACTAAGTTGCCCAGCTTGGCACAAGTTTCCCCTCAGGCTTAAAAATTAGAATTTCGAGAATTTCAGAGTTTCCTCAAGTATACAACACACTTCTAGGTGCACACTTTTTGTCTCACAACTTTCTATTTGGTTTTGTTTGCATTTCTACATCATTTATCACATGTTTGCATATCACAATGTGTTTTCCATCACTTTTCATTTTCTAAGTTTTGCATCATTAAATTATTTCAATTTCAAACCAGATCATTAGGACATCTTAATTAGGCATAATGAACCTCATTTACATTATTCTTGAGAGTAAACCCTTGCATTTTGGTTCCCCATCCAATCCCCTTTCTCCTTTTAGGTGAAAAACCCTAGGAGGAGTAAAGCATTGCAAGGGGTCAAACCAAAATTATTGTTTACAGTTCCCTATGAGAGGAATGGCATTACCAACAATAGGTTTTATTTTCAAAAAAAAATTTCACAATTTTTAATTCTTCATCTAGCTACCATATGTTTTCTTATGGGATATGAGGAACATCATTCACATTGTTTGGAGTAGGGGAAGTCATTGGAAATGAGGTGTGAAGGATATGATCCATAGAGGATTGATTATCAACACTATTAGTGAAAGAGTTGGAGAACCAAAGATCCACAATGAAAGGTGTATCACAGAATGACATGAGTCTCAAACTATGTCTCACAACAATTTTTCTAATAGGAAACCAAGTTCTAAAGCTCATACAAGTTTGAAAAACTTAGTGTACACATCAAAAATGGAAAGGGGGTAAATTGCAATACAATTACCTAAAATGAAATATGTAAATACAATTTTCAAATCCTCAACAAGGTAATTTTCTAATTATACAATACAAAAACCTGAAAATGAAGTCTTGTAAATGCAATTATAAAATCACATAATGCACTTGTATAGGGGAAAATTAGGGTATACCCAAATGCAAAAACAAGAGGATCTATGACTTATTTTTCCTAAGGCCCTAAACATTCAAATTATGGAAATTATGATTCCAATAACAATTAGAAATGAAACCTAACCATTTTTTATATGATAAGAAGAATTTATAGGGTGTTGTACCCTTTACACAATGAGCCACAAGGGCCAAAAAGGACCAAGTCCAAAAAATTAAAAAAAAACTAGCCAAAAAACATAGACACAATAAATTAGCAGCTGATAGTAACACCACATAGCAGCAGCAAATTAACTGGCATTCTCCCAATTCTGAGAGAGGAGATTGACAACATCATCCTTGACCCATTCGGGGCCTTCTTTAGTAGCCTTCTTATCCATCACGTCCTTCATCACAGTAGAGAGGGTGCTAGTAACATAGTGGATCAACTTGATAGTGAACCAAGTGGGCATGTGCAAGATCATCATGGAAAAAATAGGCCCTTAAGTGGTAAAAAATTTAGAAAAATCAGCGTTAGGCAACTTGATGTAAAAATTTGAATAAGTTAACTATATTATTTCAAAAATGTGTGAGAATAGAATATGTAACAAATTGAATGTAATTTCTAAACTACTAGGTTTATTTTTAGAAAAAGAAAATCTATTTGGTAAAAAATTTTGAAATTTCAATGTAGTAATTGCTAAATTCAGGGAAAAAATAAGAAGTGGGTTTTACGTCTAACCACTCTAACCACAATGAAATGATAATATATTTTTAGATATAGGTAGAGACTCATGTCTGATGTGATTACATGTTGCGCAATTTTTTTCCAAGTAAATAATTAATTATGAATATTTTTATTACAACTTTTAAAAATATAAAAATCTAATGTATGACCACCTTAACTGGTAAAGGTAATGAAATTCATTTTTTATTTTTTTAATCCCTATATCATGCGAGAAGCATAAGAATGTGACACATGTTTCAAATTCAAAAATGTGATCACTTGTTTGAAAGCTATAGATGTTTTTCAATCAACCTAACTATCAATCAGGACTGAGTCGTAATTGATAGAAATAAATAATAATTATTTATTAAATTCAAAATAAAACATAATTTATATTGGTGGAAAACTAAATTATCCTTTAAAAACCCTTTTGGTTTCATAGAATTTTTGGGGTAAAAAAAAGTCGTCAGCCACATACCCTATATATACCCATCTATTGCCAATTTTTGGCCCATCATGATCCTACACATACTCGGTCAATCCACCAAACTTCTTCTCCATCTTCCCCATCGACTCCTACAACACGCGAAGCTCCTCCCCTTTATTCACAGTCTTCAAAATATTAGTGCACTCCACATCCAGAAGGTCCAAGGATTGGGAATTTGAGTTCTCATTAAGAATTTTATTGAAGTCTACAAGGTTGTGGGGACCTTCAACAAACTTCTCCTCCACATCCTTAGACTCCTCCACATTCCTATTACCTTTTCTATTAGATTGCTCCTCATCAAAATAAATTTCACTAATCTATACTTTCTTATTATTTTTTCCCAACCTGCTAGATCTCCTAATTTTAGTATTTTCAATCCTTTTCTCCACTATAGTAGCGACCATAGTATCCCCCTTGGAATTCCATCCCATCACATTATTTCCTCTGCTATCTATGGTTAGAAAATCCATCAAACCCTTCCCCTCATCCTTCACTTTCTTCTTGGTAGTAGGTTTGTTGTCAGTATTGGCAGGGGAAAACTTAAGCTCATAGAGACCAACCGCAGCATGAGACTAGCCAATCCTTGCATTCCCCTTATTCTTCATGGAAGTTGATTTAGGCTTAGGCATTTCAACAATCACCAAAGGGGTTTTTTTTTTGGGGCCCTTAGACTCGGGTGGGGATATATTGGTCTAAGCAAGGGGTTCAATTTCCTCTATATGGATAGTGGAGATGGGTTTGGGCAGGTAGAGCATGAGATGAAAATGGTAAAGTCTCAAAAATGAGGCCCTGGTGGAGTGGTAGGGGAGGAGGATCCTTAGGGTTTTGGATAGTAGACTCAATGCGCTTCTCAATAGAGATTTTCAAATCTGTAAGTAAGAAAAACAAGAATATTAACAGAATTTTAAGGTGGAGATGATTCAAAAGAGGAAAATGATATAAATAGTAGGTTTTATATCTACCTTATAATGTGAATTACTTCATAAGAGTGAGGCATACCTGATCCCAAGGTCGAGAGAGAGCTTCTCTTTCAAAACCCGACTAGTTGTGAACATGTTTTTCATTACCCACAAAGAAGGAATTCAGGCTTTCATTGTCTTGGGACTTAGTGAGCTTAGGGTACTTCTTTATAGTAAAAAATAGCCCCACTGCTTGAGAAATCACCTCCTCATTCACCTCGAAGGAGATACCACCCATGGTAACCCTTATTTCTTTCCAAGAGTTCACAAACTACATAGATAATTTTGGATCGTGACCCACCAAAATTTCCATTAATAGCACCAACACACCTTTAATGAAGATGTACCAAACCAGTGGGTCCTTGCAAAATTCCCCATAATTTTCAGGCTTTTCTCTCACCCTATTGCCACCTATGTTGCCACTCTGCACACTAAAAACTAGTTAACCTGTGAGAGAAAAAGGTTAGAATTTTTTATAAAGTGAGAGGTCACCCTAGACATGACACAAGCTTGAAGATTTAAATCCCAAAAGGAAATCTTGGTGATCTCATTAATGAAAATATTCATACACTTGTGGCCAGGTAAGCAAGAACTAATGGAAATAGAAGGTTTTCCCTCCATTTTGCTTTAGTACTAGTACTTATGAAAGTTAGTTGTGGGGCCAAATTGAGATGAAACTAAAGACTTTCCCTTTAGTAATAGAATAAATTTAGCAGAAATGATAGGAAAAATCAAAAGCTTCACCTCATCATTATTTTTCACATCAAATTTGAATTCAAAAATTAGCAAGGATAAACGAGTGTTGAGACTGAACCCCAAAAAAGAGATTACGTAAGGCTAGACCCAACTTGGCTATAATCTCAAAGTACTCCCTATTACTCCTCATAATTTCCTTTATAAAATTGAGCTCTGACCCATTTTTCAAAATTTTCCACTTGTTTGACTCCTCAGCAGTCGACTCTTCCTACATAGCCCAATAGACAAGAATTTGGACCTCGTAAGGCCAAAGTAATCACATGGTTAGTTATCATCATGAAACATACAAGTTCCTTGCTCCTTAAGGATTAAACCATGAATACCTAGTGGTAGGTTCCCCAATTTTTTCCATCATTTAGAAACTTTCCAATGGGTGCCAATAGTAGCCAAAGCATCAACCACTTGATTACCCTCCCGATAGATGTGGGTAGCAATCTTCAAATTTAGCTTAGACACAAAATGTTTTATGTCTAATAAAATGTTTTTAGTACTCGATTCCAATAATCTACCTAGATTAATAGCATCAATTATAGACTTAGAATCTCCTTCAATATGCAAATTCTCAATTCCCATAGTGATAGCTAACTGAATTCCCTTTAGTGTCACTCTTGCTTCCATAGTCATCGAGGATTGAATCTCAATCTCCTTAAGTAACCAGCCACACAATTCCCCTTGCAGTCTCTAATTATATATCATGTGCTTGCCTAACCTAGGTTTCCTTTGGCAGCTCCATCAAAATTGAGCTTATGCCAACCATAGTCAGGAGGTTTCTAGATAGTGTCTTGTCAAGCCTTAGATCTAGAGTTGTCATAGGAATTGGCATCAATATTTTGATGCCAAGCTTTAGCCATTTTGATTTCCCACTCAGCAGGGGCTTTGTTTCAGATTTTCCCTTTGAAAATCATTTTTTTTTCTAAGATTAGCCTTGAACCTATACCATAACCTCATTTGGGCCCATCTCAATATTCCTAAATATCCTATTGTTTCTCTCCTTCAACAAACACCAATAGATAATGGGGGGAACTTGGTTCTAGATCTCATGAGGTAAGGGGTCCATAGATTCTTCAAGAACTTGTTAGGGATATAGAATCCCCTTTCCCTTATATTATCTTGAGTAAGAATTATGTTATGGTAGACAGTCCACCAAAAAAAATTTATTTTCGGGATCATGTGTCTATTCCAAACCTACTTCTTGGGACCAATAACCACACCTTGGCCTGATAGCATATTGTAAGTCATTTTAACAGAAATATCACCCTTCTTATCATGAGTCAAAAAGAAATTATCCTCCATGTTGGTTAATAGTAATTTGGTAAGGTAGAGTAGGTCATGCAAGGACATGGCCAAAAGACCTAGTTCAAGAGACAAAGGGAAGCAAAGGACCAGGTCTTTCCACCTCCTAGCCCCTAGTTGGCCAAGGAGGTAATCTCTAATGTAAAAGTTGAAGAATATTTGAGTCGGCCTCATTATGTTCCTAAAATCAAAGTGTTCCAAAGGGGTGTCAAATAATCAAAGGTCTTCCCAAAATCTAATACTCTTACCATTTCCAATCTTCCATTTCATCCATGTCCTAAGTAGCCCCTACAAACTACAAATGTTTTCCCAAGCCAAGGAACCCAAAGGATGATCATTGGAGATTAGAAATTAATCAAAGGTCTATTGTGAAGATACTTAGCATTCATAATCATGTACTAATCCTTTTTATTTCTCATCTGGTCCCAACGAGCCTTGGAAATGAAAGCCTTATTGGTTCAAAGGATATTCCTCATCCCAAGCCCACCACAAGATTTAGGTTTACATACTTTTCCCATTTAACCAAAGAAAACATTTTATTTTCCTCAATCCCCGACCATAGGAAGTTACTTTGAATTTTTTCAAACTTCTCAAAAATATATTTGGGGATCTTGAAAATGGAGAGGAAGTAAATAGGGATCCCTTGGAGAGCTACAAAAAGAGGCTGCAATTTGCTAGCATGATTAAGGATGGAACCTTTCCAACCCGCCAAATTCCTTTGGATCCTTTCAAGAATTGAATTCTATAATCTAGGGGTGGCTTCCTTGATAGTAAGGGGTAAACCAAGATACACCGAAGAGAGAGAGCCACTCATACAACCAAGAAAAACAATCACCTAAGCTTGAAGGGTAGGAGTTATATTAAAGAAGTAAATCATGTTTTTATTATAGTTAATACATTTCCCAAAACAACTAGCATAGTTATTGAGACAATTTTTTCATTTTTTTGCTTCAATCATAGAGGCTTTCCCAAATAGAATGGTGTCATCCAAAAATTGTTGGATAACATAGGCTCCAAAGAAGAGGAAACCTTAACACCCTTAATAGACCCCTCTAATACCAAATTAGAAATGTTCCTCCTCAAGACATCTGCAACCATGATAAATAAATAGGGTGAGAGGGGATCCCCCTGCCTGATGCCTCTCCATCCATTAAAAACCTAAAAGGAGCCCCATTAACTAGAACAAAGTATTTCACCATGGATATGCATTCCATTAAGAGGTTAACCACATGTTGGTTAAACCCAAACTTAGATAGGACTTTAGGGATAAATTCCCATAACACCTTATCATAAGCTTTTGAAATATCCAATTTGAGGGCCATACTAGCATTATTGCATCTGTCCATTGAGTGGAGAAATTCATGAATAGTTATAGTAGCCTCTAGAATATGATGACCAAGAACAAAGCCTTTTTGTGTGGGGCTAATAATTTTGTCTAAAAGTGGTTTAAGGTAATTCACCAAGATTTTAGAAAGGATTTTATAAAAAGTATTGCATAGGTTGATCAGAAAAAAATCAGTCATTGAATGAGGATCAACAATCTTGGTAATTAAGGTGATATAAGTGTGGTTCATTTGTTTGAGAAGCTTACTTGATTTGAATAAATCTCTAGTCACTAAGACAAGGTCCCCCCACCAACAATCTCCCATAAAATCTAAAAAAAAGGCTAGGGGAAACCATCTGGGTTAGGCGGCTTGTAGGCCTCCATGCTAAAAGTTGCCATCTGGACCTCCTCAAGAGTGACAACACTGAGTATGCTAAGTTTATCATCCTAGGTAATGGTAGTTGGGAGAGGATCCAATAGACAATTTTCCAAAGTTAGATTGGGAGCCTCAGCAAGGGCTAAATAAGCCTTTTGAAAAAAGTCTACTACTAAAAGACTGATCTGGGCAGACGTATTAACCATAGCCCCCTACTCATTATGAAGCTTAGTTATCTGATTCCTTTTCTTTTTTTTTAGAGAAGAAACATGAAAAAATGAGGTATTTTTGTCCCCTTCTTGTAGCCATTGAACTCTAGATTTTTGTTTCTAGAAAATTTCCTCTTTCCTTAAAATTTTCTCCCACTCCCTTGGACTCTCTCTTTCCTGATTGTAGGCTGCCAAGATGATATCTTTTTTTGGATGGTCATCAACTTATCCCCTAAATCTTTTTTTTTGAAAGACATCCCCAAAAACTATTTTGTTCCAACCTTTCACCATGCATTTGATATGCTTAAGGTTATAAAAGATCCTAAACATGGGAGAGCCATGTACAGGAATGTTCTATGATTCAATAATTGTATTCTTAAAATAAGGATGGGAGTTCCACATTATCTTTAATCAGAAAGGGAAAGGTCCAACAAAAGAATGGTCAGAAATAGTCTTGGGCAAGGCAAGGATATCAACACTAAGCAAGGCCATCTAGTTGTTGGAGCAAAGGAATCTATCTAGTCTGACTTGAATAAAACCCTCCTCAAGACACCTATTGATATAGGTAAAGGATTGAATTGATAATTCAATGTCAATCAAGCCAGTAGTACTTAGGAAATTTTCCATATTAACCATGTTGTCAGAATAATCCACTAGACCACCACTTTTCTTCAAAGGATATAAAGGGGGGTTGAAGTCCCTCACTACCAACTAGTGAGACTCCCTATTATTTTTTAACCAATCAAAGAGATCCTATAATGCAGGGCATTCCTAGCATTGCTCTAGTTAGGGGCATAAACATTAAGAAGTGACCAAGAGTCACCTGGGTAGGAAAATAAGACTCTCGCACTACTCCAACAGTGGAATAATTCAGAACCACTGATCCTAAATGGGTTCCATAATGTGACAATCCCACCATATGGTCCCTCAGCATCACTATAATAGTAAATGGCACCTGACCATATATACTTAGAAATATGGGTACACGCAAGATCATGATGGGCCAAAAAGTGGCGATATGATGGGTATGTGGCTGACTTTTTTTTACCCATCATTGATGAAATGAAAAGGGTTTTTAAAGGAGATTCTCATCTTTCCACCAATATAGATTATGCTTTAATTTTAATTTAATAAATAATTATTATTCATTTTCTATTTGAATTATGACTTAAGTCCTGATTGATAGGCTAATTGAAAAACATATATAGCTTTTAAATAGTATCATATTTTTTTAATATGAAACATGTGTCACATTTTATGCTTCGCATACTATAGGATTAAAAAAAAGAAGAGAATTTCACAAAGTTTTGACCAAGTTAAGGTGGTCATACATACGAGTTTTTATATATTTTAAAATTTGTAATAAAAATTCATAATCAATTATTTACTTGGAAAAAAATTACAAAAAAATATGCATCACATTGGGACATGAGTCCTCTACTTTTATCTAAAATATTATAAGAAAATATTATCATTTTATTTTGGTTAGGGTGGTCAGTTAGACACCTACTTCTTATTTTTTCCTTTGAAATTTAAGTACTACTACATTGAAATTTCAAATTTTCACCAAATAGATTTTTTTTAAATAAACCTAATAGTTTAGAAACTACATTCAATTTGCTATAGATTCTATTCTTACATATTTTCAAAATAATATAGATAACTTATTCAAATTTTTACGTCAAATTGACTAACTCTATTTTTTTTTAATTTTTTGCCACTTATGGGCCTTTTTTTCCATCATGATCCTGTACATAACCATATTATCAAAATTTTCTTTCTTCATTTTGGTTTCCTATAATAGTAAAACATCAATCTTATGTTCTAAAACATAGTTCTTCAATGCAAGCTATTTATGAGAGCTATTTAGCCGTTGCACATTCCAAGACAAGACCATTTTATACCCTTCTTTGAGAACACTTCCAATGCCATTTGTTTACCAATGGCTATCTTATTCATTGTCTCTCTCTATCTAGTTTTTTGTTGGCTGGGCCTTCTTGGTTTAGAGTCACCACCCACATCGGCCTTCTTCTTTTTCCCTTTTTTCTTTGGGGTGGAATAGACCTCCTCTTCCAATTTTTTCTCTTGGGTCAAACCCACTGAGTACATAATAAAAATATCATCTTTAACTTTGGTAACCTCATCCTCCGTAATTTTTCCTTCTTCACCTTTGGCCACACTAGGCCCAATAGAAAGGTCCAAAACAATATCCTTCAGGGAGTTGCCAATATCCTCATCCCCCAAAAGAGCCTGGCTAGGGGAGATGGCACCAACCTCCATGTACCAACCAATGGGAAAAATTTTTGCCAAAATAGGTGCAAAAGGGACCAGAGCTAGGTCCACATAGGAGTCAACAATATTCAGAATGTCTTTTTCAAAGGGGTAGTGGTCTTCAATAGTAGACTCACTACCTAGGGTTAGGCACATGATTAAAAGAAGATTTGTATTCAGAGATAAGGTGACCAAGTTTAGCACACTTTTGATAGTAAACCACAAAATTTTCATAATAGAATGGTTGGAACAAAAGGTTAGAGCAACTATGGGGGAAGTTTTTAGAGCATAAAAAGTTGTGTACTTGGCTAGAAAGTTACTATGTTTGAGCTACAAAAGACTCATTCACCTTCAATGGTGAATGGGTCCTTTTAGGGTTTTGGAAAACTGATTTCAAGGTCCTGTTCCTTGATGTATACACTCTTAAATTCCCTATTATCAATCTCTAGTATTCTATATGAAATTTTGTAGCTTTAATTTTTTGATTTTGCACTTTGAATGACAACTTTTGCAGCTTGAAAATTTTGGCAATTTTGCTCCAAACTTGCTCCACTTGATCTTAAACTTGTGAATCTATAGAAACACACTCAAGGGCAGAAAAACTTGTTGTTTTTTAGTGAATGAGGGTTTTCCTCGGTCAAACCCCTTGTAGTTAATCAAACCAAATGAGGTTCAGTGAATGAAATGAAGCATGAATTTGAAATATGTAAATGATGTCACCTTGGATGTTGTCTTGTAATGAAAATTTGAAAACTAACATGTGGTGACCTTGAAGAATGTAGATCTTGGATCCTTGAAAACTATTTGAATAATTCTTTAAAGTAGATCTTCAATGCTACATTAACTTTTTAGCTCAACACACATGAATGCATTAAACCCTTGACATGATAAGACTTTGAATTGTTGCAATAAACACTTGAATTCTACCTTGAAATGCCTTATGAATTCTCTTGAAATGCTCTATAATGCTTGATCACTTGAATGCTTTAATTCTTGAAAGTCTTAGGATTGCTTCATAAAACTTGCTAGGAGAAACAATGTGAATTAACCCCTAATTTCAAAGAACTAAGGCCGACATCAGATCTAGAAAGAAAAATTATTAAATTCCTACCATAATGAAATTCAAAAATGGGGTTCTAATTAAGGGAGGATCCATTTTCCACCTTGGATGAATGGGTCTTGGCTAAGTTTTCCAAGACCTAACCCCAGGGGATTGAATGAGGGCTAAAAAGCAATTTTGGATCAACTGAGAAAGGGGGGTCATGTTAAGGGAGGACCTATTTTCCATCAAGGGTGAATAGGTCCTCACTCAACTTAACATAACCAATATTTTCCCAATGAAATATATTTTTAATTAAATTATGATTATCGAGATACAGATATTCATGAGGTTTCAAAGTTAAGGCTTAAATTTGAATTAAAAGGTAATTAATTACTCCAATTACCCAGAATTAATTAAGACCACCTAGATAAGTTTGAAAGTTATTTATGACACTTTACAACACTTAAATAAGGTACACATTATGTATATTTTATTAGAAAGGGGCCCATTAGGCTTAATCAAGCAAATACATCATAGAAAAGTGTGAAAGTGTGTTACAACACTTTACAAGACCCTTGCAAAGGATCAATTAAGGAATGTTTTAGTCAAATAAAGGTCCTACCATAGTGTGAATGTGTACAAAACATTACAACACCACTCGAAGACATCATTAATTCAATCTAAATGTCAACTATCAAACCAAGGGAAAAGGCTTAATTTTTCCATTACTACAACACTAAATTTATCAAATTAAACTAAATATGGTTAATCCCACTTAATAGAAAATCTGTAAATTGAAACAAAAAATTGAAAATAGAAAAATGAAATATAGAAACAAATGTTTTAGTGCCTAGAAAATTAGGAAATGGCCCTAATCAAGGACACATTCGCTAGGGCGAATGAGTCCTAGGTTAGGGTTTTTAAAAGTGATTTTATAGATTTTTAAGATGATTTCAATGGTTTCTACATTCTGATAAGAAATAGCAAGTTACAATTTTATTTTTCTATGAATTTAATGTTGAATGCAAGTGAAAAATGTGACAAAATGAAAAACTATGAGACCTAATTTTATATGAAATTTTGTTTCAATTTCAAAATGAAAATGAATATGATGCAATGCTATGTAAATAATATGCAAATTGACTATTTTTTGTATTTTTCAGATTTTAAGAGTGGAAAGATGCAATCCTAAAACCCTTAAATGAAATGCAAAGTTAAATGAAAACTAAATAACCCTAAATTAGACTAAATTCAATGCAATGAAATGTAAATGAATGCAAGATCCAAATCTAAGGTGCAAATGGACTCCAAAATAAAAAAATTGCAATGATCAAAATCAAGTTCACCAAAATGAAAAGATGCAAAAAATAGGGTTTATAGGGTAGGTTATGGATTTCACCACAAAAAATTGATAAAAAAGGAAGTATGATGGACATATTTTCCCTCAATTCATTCAATGAAATGCAATCCAAACAATGAAGTGACTAACAAAAAAAAGGTGAGTCAAATCAAGGTGTGAATATGCAAATTTCTTTTTATGCAAGGATTGGGGTATGAGTCAAACAACACTTTGGGGAGAAAGATTAAAAATAGAAAATAAAACCCAAAATGCAAGTTGTAAAATGCATCTAGAAGATTAAGCTCAATTCAGATCAAATAGTTGGAAATAAATGCTATATAGGTTAATTTTCATGAAATTGCAAGAATGATAACAACTTTGAAAACTTTGAAAGCTTTGTAATTTTTTCTCTTCAATAGATCTTCCACCTAAAATCTATAAACACACATCAAGAGAGAAAAATATTGTTTTGTTAGGTGAAATGGGGTTCTCCTTGGTCAATCCCCATTTTGGTAATTGAACCGTGTAATGAAATGAAATAGCATGAAGGAATTATGAATGGACAAATTCCATGTCACAACTCACCAAACCCTTGTTTGAACCTTGGAATATGGATCTACAACTTACATGAAATGGATTCAATGGATTTCGATCTCCATCATGAAACTTGATTTGAGAAAATTCCTTTGAATGTTTGAATATATCTTGAACACTACATCAACATATTAACTCAAATAACATGCATGGTGCAAGAAGATGTTGAAATGATGTAGTGTAGGAAAATGTATCCCCTTTTCACACTTAATTTAGGAATTATTAACATTAAAATGGACCTAATGTTTCCTTGATCTAGTGTTGTAATTTTTTTTACACATTCACATTAGGTTTAGGGTTCTTTTAAACTAGATAGACCTAATTTTTCCTTAATTTAATGTTGTAAAGTGTATTTATTTACACCTTCAAAATAAATTTAGGACCCTTTTAAACTAAATGGACCTAATTGTGCCTTATTTAGGGTGTTGTAAAGTGTATTCTAATACTTTCACACTAATCTAGGGATTTATTTATTAATTGGGCTTATTTATGCCTTAATTGGTCCTATTTTGCATCCACAAGCCTAATTAATTGCATCTTTCTAAGGATAATCCTAACAATTAACAAATAACCAATCATAATTCAATGTTTTGGGTCATGTGTTCCAGATTTGGTAGTCTAGGACTCATACACCACCTTCGGTGTATGATTCCTAGCTAGGTCTTGGGATCTAATTTAAAGTTTCACATTAAATGAGACATGTCTTAGAGTTTGTGTCCCAGTTTGAGCCACTGGAACTCATATGCCACCTTGGGTGTATGAATCCCACTATAATCATGATCTATTTTGAAGTCAATTATTGGTGAGAGTTTATCCTCCTAGATCTAATGTTAGCTTGTAGTGTTGTAATTTTAGGAAATTTAGCATAAAAAAAGTATAAAAACAAGCTTATTTCACATAGTTTCATCTAAGCAATCCTATATTTTCATAAGCAATCAAGAGAAATTTCACAAGAGCTCACAAGAGCATTCAAGGAAATTCAAGATAATTTCAAGAGTATTTAAAGGAAAAATTGAAGAAGATTCTTACAATAATTCAAGATCCATCATCATAAAGCATCAAGCGTGTTGTTGAGCTAGTGATTTGATGTAGCATCCAAGATCCAAGTTAACAATTGTATCATACCCAATTTAACATCAAGATCTACATTATACATGTCCACTTCATGTTAGATTGCTGACATACATTTCAAGACATCATTGTTCATGTTTCACGTTTCATGTTTCATGTTAATATTTCATTATTTTATCATAAGGCTTAATTACCTAAATGGGGTTTTTCCTAGGGAAACCCCTATTTCCCAACAATCAACAAGTATTTCTCTCACTCTACATGTGTGATTGCAGATCTAGGTATTTTGGATTTTGAGGAGCTTTAAAAACTAAGTTGCAAGATTGGAGAAAAGTTCTCAAGTTTTCAAAGTTGTCATCTACATTGAAAGTCATCTACAGGTTGCAATTTAGTGTTTCAGACTTATAGATTTGATAAGAGAGAAGCTACAGGAGATCACCAGAGAATACTAGATTTTCAACCAAAACCCTAATAATAGGACTAAATGACCACCTTGGCCATATGAGTCCTATTACTATCTTTTTCTATATTTTAGGAGATTTAGATCAGTCACTAAGAGATACAAAAACCCTATTCTACGACTAAATCACCTACACTACTGTACGAGTCCTAGTGAGCATTAAATTTCAAAATTTTATAACTTTTTTTACCACATCTTTCTTCCAGGTGCACCCCTATTCTTTCTCAATTTAGTATTCTAATTTTTAGATTTAATATCTTGAGTTGCATAGTTAGGTTTGCTTATCATTTACATTTCTTTCTTTCCAAGCTTTTTCTTTTTGGTGAACCCCCTATTAGTCTTTAATCACACCCTAGGACACCTTATTTGAGATCTCTTTCCCTCATTTCCATCCCTAGATTGAGATATCTAAGGTTTCCTTGAATGAAACTTGTAGGAAATTAGTGGTTCTATCTCCCAAAACATAGAGTGCCTAACTTTTATGTTTCACATAATAATAGGATCTTGATTTATGCAATAACCTTCTTCAAATATGCCCTTGAATACCTTGAAAATATTCCTAAATTTCTCTTGAAATGCACTTGTGAAAGTACAACTTGATTGAAATCTTTTAGGTTCTCATGAAAATTTCTCTAGGATGAAACATAGTGAAATGGCGTCTTATATATACATATGTTAACATTAATTCCTAAAATTCAAATAACACAAGCTAACATGTGAATATACATTTGAAATAATTGAAACATTGCCAAAGTATATTTGAAATTTAGGTCCTAGGACTAAGTGAGTACCAATTCATCCTTGGGAGAATGGGTCCTAGGTCACTTACCTAAGACACTCATTCTCCAATGTTAAATGTTATGTAATGGAATTGATGAATGTTTGGTTTTACCCTTTGGAAATTGCAATTAATTAGGCTTGGATTTGAATTGAAGTGGCCAACTAAGGAAAAATTAACCTCAATTAATTAATAAATCCCTAGATTAGTGTGAAAGTGTAAAGGTACACCTTACAACACCAAAAATAAGGCACAATTAAGTCCATTTTAATTGAAAGGCCCTAAAATTAATGTGAATATGTAAAATACATATTACAACACCAAATTAAGGAATAATTTAGTCCTTTTATTTAATATTATTTCCCAAATTAAGTTTGAAAAGGGATACTTTTTCCTACACTACAATTGTATATCTGTCCATCCAATCTAATCTATTTGTAATTTATCCTCCATATATCCTTTCAAGCCAACCATTCCATTTGAATCCATCCAATGTGATAAATCCTAATCCATGTAATCCAACTTGCAATGTAGCACATCATCTAAAATAAATCCATCATTTTTTATCCAAATCAGTTAAATCTTTTGATCCATTATCAAAATCTCATCAAAGGGATGCATCTTTGATTATCCACATTTTTTTATTATCATTAACAACACAATCCTTTGGGTATGCATTGTTCTTATCATTAAATTTTCTATCCTCATCATCGATCAATCAATCAATAATATTTTAGCTTGAATAGGGGAATAATCATGGCTTGTTTTTGGCTTGTTGTGCATGATTTATTGTTTCTTGTATGTGTTAAATTTTTTTTATTTATCATAGCCTTTGCATCATATTTCCATAGTGGAATCATGTTCTTATATATCATGTTGCATTATAAGGCATATTTTTTCATTTGAACCTTTTTCTCTCACTTACTTGGAACATTGTCATCATGCTTCCTTATACCTTAGTACATAAAATTAAGTGAAATATGAAATCTAGGTTTCTTATACCATTGAATCATGATGATCATTCATCGTCACTCTCCATTTATATTTTAATTATCCCTAGATTATTCTAGGTCCTTTTATCCTTTATCCTCTAGCTCTCCCATCCATTTTGAGAGAACAACCATGTTCTTTGAACCCACCTATCCTCTCAAGGGGGAATACCTAACTCCCATCCTTCCAATGATTGGGACATCATACAACTAGTCCTCATCCCTTCCCAACCCACTAAATTTTATTATTCTTTGATACAACACACTTCTTATATTTATGCTTGGCATGGTAATCTATTGAGTATGTTTGGTAGGGATATTGTCATTAATGAATACTTTATTGCTAAGGTTATAGGATTATCTTTGGAAGGAAGAAAATTTTACAAGGATATGAACATTTTGTAGTCTAATAGGAAAATTTTTCTTCATGATAGAGAAAGGGATAAAATGGTTTGTTTGGACTATGGGGGCTATGATAGAAGCAAGATAAAGCCTATCTAGCAGGAGGTTGCAGTGGTATTGATGTGTTACTTCACTCTTGATGGTAGATATATAGTGTTGTATGGTCACCATTGTGTGTTTCTCAACCACTTTCACCATGGTAAGATTGTTTCTTTCCCTTTTTACTTGTTGATGTCTTTGGAAGAGGGAATTTTGAATTTTAGGAAAAACCCTAGAAATCCCTTTTTGTATGAAGGTTTGATGTTGCTCATTGTTGAGTTTATCAAAGAAAATTGCAATGTTAGAACCCATAGGTTCCTTGTTTCCAAGAAAAAGGGGAGAGGAAATGTGAAATGTAGGATTGAAGAAATTTAGGATTTGGAGGGTACGAAGTTGGAGGAGGGGTCGGAGGACTAGTCTAGTGGCTATGCTACTGACCTAGCTTATACTCCTTTAATAGGTGATGTTAAGCCCTCAACTTCCAAGGCTAACCCACATGCTAAAATGCAAGTTGGAAGGTGATGGAGGGTAGATAATGATGCATTTTTCTAGTAGAGGGTCCAAGGGATGTGATTTAGAAAATTTTATAGGGAGGGGCAGGCGGGAAATTTGAAGGATGAGGATCTCTCAGTGTTGCGGGTCCGGCTGGCTGGTAAAAAGAATTTGGTGGTCAATATGGAAGACTCTACTCATGTGTTTTCATCCAAGAATAGAAGAAAGACCAAGATTTTCCCTAAAGGTGTGCATGAGGAGGATCCTTCGATTGGTTTGCACTAGGGCAGGGGTGTTTTTTGGGGGGACGATGGATTTTTCTCAGGCATCGGGTCTGGTAAAAGGAGTTGATATCTCATTTAATCTACTTATGTGGCTTGTGCAAGAGGTGCATGACCTCCACAACAAGCATGACACCATTTCCTATTGTAACATTTATACTCTACATGATCTTAGGGAGAATAATTATATCTTTGGGCTTACCAAATCTTTAAATGCCAATGTTGGTTTTATGGTGGATGAGCTTTCCAGTTTGAAGATTGACTATGATTTGAGGTTGCCTTTGCTAGAAAAAAAATAGGTAGCTTCATAGGGATTTTGACACGATTATAAACATTA